>PVKZ01006589.1:0-32910 GCA_004027375.1 Macroglossus sobrinus | reverse complement strand
GGAGAAGGCACCATATGAGGTCCCCTAAGCTCCTGACTCCAGAAGAACAAAATGAACCTTGCTACTTTATAAAGTCACCTCAGTTCCTGCAATTAAAGGTGTTTATTGCATCAAGCGAAGGTATGCAACAGCAAGTCAAACGTGGAACAAGCCGAAGGTGGGGGTGTGTGCGGGAGGTGGTATACGTGGTGTTGGCGGTGCAAGGCAACTAAAAATGGAAGAGTTTGCACAATCGCTCAGGAAAAATATCAGAATTCTCCAGGCCAGGAGCGTTCAGAGAGAGCAAAGCACACCAGAAGTGCTTTCAGCCTACAGTCCCACCCAGCTTTCTAGAGACACTGTATAACCTCAGCAATACGTAAGGCAAATGAGGAAAACACGAAATCATCAGCTTAACCTAACAGAAAATGTGCGTGAAACTTTCGTATTCTTCAATACATCTTAAAATTACATTCCCAAGTCTAGAGCTGCCACAGAGGCAAAACCAGTCGTTTCTGAAATGTCACCATGGCATGCTGAGCAACCGCTCGTGTTTGCAAGTAATTCAGAGCCTCCCTCACACATTGGAAGCAAAGAGAATGATGCTGAAATGTAGACTGTGAGGTTGAAAAGGAAGCGACAACTCACACCACGGCCAGTGAGTGAAAAAGAAAAAACCCTTTATACGTATCTAACCTGGTATTTACCGCCTAACTCTAAGACAGAGCCCGTGACTTCCCTCCCTGGTGCTATTCCAGATATTATGTCACATTGCAGGGCAAAAGGGATTTTGCCAGTGTCATTAAGCTCACTGATCAGTGAGAAAATTCAGAGACATCTGAAGTGTGAAAAGTATGCCATTACCACTGCCATTTTGAAGGTGACCCTCCAAAAATTATCATCAAATTGGTATATATTAATTGGTGTACGTGAAGGTCTTCAGACAGAACAAGCACATCAACCTAATGCGACTTCATGTGAACAGTACAAAAAAACAAGGGGTAAAAGAAGGACAGGACGTAGAGGGTGGCAAATTTGCGGCCCCACAGGCACAATCCTTGCCCCGATGTTCAGAGAACCCAATCCTTTCCATGATCTAATTTAACACCTTATTTTCTGTTAATATGGGCCCCATCCATTTCATCATTCATTCATCTGATATGTATTTGAGTAGCTACTTTATACCTTAGCTATGGAGCGATCACCACACCCACATCGAGAGTACAAGGTCACAGAAGCCCACTTCGCTATGTTGCATGTCATCACTGCCCGGGCCAGGTAAAAAAAAATGAGCTCCAATGTTCCCAGCAAATGGGATGTTAAATTAGATCATGGAAAAAGTAGTCTCAGAGTCTGCCCAAAAGCTGAATCAGTGTTGGCTTAAACAGTAGCACGAAGGCAGAGAACTTGGGGCAATCAAAATTAAAATGAAGGGCAAATGTTTGCTCTTAAAATGTAAGCGAAAAGCATGCTATCGACAAACACATGCTTGATTCAGAACCATCTCTTTGGTTAGGCACTCAAAATATGTGGGTGTTTTACCACCCCCGGGCGACGATCAGAAGTGATTCTGCCGTGAAAAGAACTCTGGATCCAAGGAAAGGAAAAATGACCCAGGGAAGCTATTGGTTGTTTGTGCAGAGCCAACGTGTTTACTCCAAGTATAATCACTGCCTATAAACCCAAGCAAGCAGTCAAAGGTATTCCAGATTGCAACACTCTGGGTCACATGCCTTATCTCGGAAAAAGCCAGCGCCACCGGGGACCTGCCATGGGGGCAACCCTCCTGGCATAAAGATGTGTCGGGTTGGCTGCATATTGAAGACGACATTCAGTGGCTGCCAGATTTTTACATTCTTACTGTAACTTTAGCCAGGCAGTGAAGTTCCATACCCTGCCACATGCTGTCTGTATAATAGGAAACATTTACTTCAACGATGATTATAAACAGAAGGCTCTTGAAACAGCTCACTGCCCTCGGACCCTTTAAATATTTACATTCTGCTGGCTGACACAGACGC
Organism: Macroglossus sobrinus; assembly: GCA_004027375.1. Classification (NCBI taxonomy): domain Eukaryota; kingdom Metazoa; phylum Chordata; class Mammalia; order Chiroptera; family Pteropodidae; genus Macroglossus; species Macroglossus sobrinus. The sequence continues at coordinate 30,910 of PVKZ01006589.1, read as the reverse complement.
AGTGTTTATTACTGATGTTGCTCCAAGCAAAGTCCAAATTTGATCTACACACAATAGGGGTGTCAGGTTTCCCTGTTCTGGCCACTGGCTACCTCAGGGTTAAAGGAGACAAGGTCAGGCTTACAGCTCCTATTGATCACCTCTTGAGTTATTTATCATCATCATTGTTATTTATCAAATTCCCACACAGCCATCACTGCATACAACATGCAGTAGTCTCTTAGCATATCTATACAGGACATTTTTATGTTTGTGGTGCCAATAAAGTGGGGAAAAAAATATTTTCTTTCTAAATGATAATGGTGTTGACAGTTCTCTGTTTTGCCTCCAGGTTAACCTAAAATGATTGAGCTAGCAATAATGATTTGACTCAACCAGTAGATTTGCAGCCATATGAATTGGGACTGTCTCATCCTGGCTGGCCACAGTAAATGACTTCTTTCCCTTGCTCCAAATATAATTATGTTCCTGATTAATAACAAATGTGGAGATGCAGACTCTGAAGCAAGACTAAGGCAACTGATGCCCAGCCATCGCCACATTTGTTTTATAACCATTAAAAAAAAGGTTCACCGAACTCACAGCAGAGGTGGCGAACCTTTCAAGAACAAAGGGTAAGATGGGGACCTGGAGGCAAACTCTAACCCAACATGTACATTACACGAAATACAAAGCACTAACTCTCAAGTTGCCTTGAGAGAAGCTATATTATCTCTCTAGTGCATTAAAGCTGCATAATTCACAGATAAAGTTCACTTCTCTCTTAGGATATGGCCCAAGAAAAATATTTCTTTATTTCCCTTTGTAGTTCAAAGGAGATGGTTTATGGCAGTAGGAAATCAAGTCACCTCTTTTTTAAAAAGATGTTTTCTTTTTCGACTTTCCTCTTTCCTTACTGTTTCTAGATTCTGAATCTCTCTCTCTTTAAAGAACTTAAGATAAAACTCTCTGACTATTAAAATAAAATAAAATAATGTACCGCATTTTCTTCATAAATTAACTATCATAACTGCATCTATTCTACCATTATTATTTTAATGATACAGATAGGTTAAAAAACACAATAATAATTCTATTGCATACACATTCTCTCTCATCCTCACACTATATATCCTTGCAAAACACAAACAGCAAGTATTGTCATCATGCAAATGAGAGAAACTTAATCACACAATGTTGATGTGACTCCCTAGGTCCTCCAGGAAGTTCATGAAGATCCTATGAATTGATTCTAGATTTCTCTGACCTTCATGAAAGCGTTAAGTCTTTAAAGTTGGAAAGGCAATCTCACTCATCTATGCATCCTTGCCAACAATCCCATGCCTTATCCTTTTAAGAAGTACTTAGTTGAAGTGTGTTAGGTTGAATTAAACTAAGAGAGAACTGATGAGCCAACCAATCATGGCATTTAGGTTTGAAGCATTTTAGAAGCTGTAGGATGTGATTAACTATTGTGAAAATGTCAGCCAAATGATCTTTAGAAGACACGCATGAACAAACATTGCTTAAAATACATATTTGTGATATCTTGATAACACAAATAACCTGTGAAATAAATGGAAAAGCAAATTTCACTAGTTAAGTATGCTGCTTTGTCTTTTAGTCAGCGAATCAGATAAATGGCTCATCAGTCCACAAAATTCTTTGTCAGTTGATCTGCATTATGCCAAAATGCACTAATCCATAAGATACTGTCAATCAAGTAAACTTGAAATTACTGGGAGCATGAGGAGGCCTTCAAAAGAGAACTGATTATGGCTTCTGAAAAATCAATTTAGGAGAAAATTGTCTTTTATTTCAAAAACAATTATATTCAGGTCAACAACACTAAAAATGAGAGCCAATATTTTATAGACTCTCTCATATACTTTTTTGAGCTGTTCATTATATTTAAATTCAGGACCTATTCAAAAATATAGTGGACACACACACACAAAAACAATAAATCTTCATTTTTAAACGATAATTAGTTTTAGATTTTATCTTATTAGCATTTTCTATTAGCTTAATTTTCCATTATTTCTTAAGATTTTGTAAAAATGAAATGAAGAGAGAATCTAACGACATAATTACTGATAAGAACAGATACTACGCTTGATCTTAGCCAAAAGGCTGAGATGCAATTAAATGACATAATTGCTAATGCCGCAGAAACTTATATTTCATCTCTGTAAAAAACTTAACAGGTCTTACAGGGAGTGAGATGGAAGTCTAGGTGGAAGTCTAGGTGACAACTAAGAAAGATTCCTTAGCTAAAGATGTCAATTAAAGCATCCTGATGTGAATGGCAAGACAGAGAGAGTGATTTACACACAATATTAAGGCTTACTCTTTGAAACAGAAATGCCATCTTTCAGGGTAGCATACTTCATATTTGCAGAGCATCTGAACACACGTGATATCCTTTCCATCCCAACACCAATATACATGTATGCAAGTGCACAGACACACACACACACACACACACACACACACACACACACACACACACATGTGCCAAGAAGATAGCCAATGACTACCAAGTAACTCCAGCCATAAACTACTATCAGACTGAATATTATGTTTTAGCTTTCCAAATAACTACAAATAGTACCAGATTACAAAAAGAAGAGAGTTTATGCATTTAAGGTGTCGCAGTTTTGAGGAATGTACACTGCACTTGACATTGATCAAATGTATTGGATAACTGTTTACCAAATTACACTACCAAATTCCCCCAACTGGGAGACTCAATGATCATAATATGGTTATCACACCAGATATTTGCTGCCAAAAATCAAAGTCTATCATGATATAGAGAATGCATATGTTCTTTAAATCAAATGTAGTGGAACTCGGCATAATTTTAAAAGTCACTGCTAAGGACGTGATGCTAAATAAAAGGAGCCAGACATAAAAGAGTACTTGCTGTGGCATTTCATTTACCTGTAGTTCAAAAACAGGCAAATTCTAACAGATGCTGTTGAATGTCAGGACGGCGCTCACCTTTGTGCTATATCTTCTCAATGAGCAGAGACACAAGTAAGTGAGTACAAAGGGATGTTGTCCTTTACACTCCAATTCTCTGTTTTTCATGACATTAAACGTTTACAATGGAGAGACATTCGAAAGCCAAGATTTTATTCCTTATTCAAATGTTTACGATATTATAACAATAGCTGTTCAGCTACAGAAGGTGGAGTGTGAGTCAGGAAATGGCCCCAGCTGCCCAGCCAAGAGAAGGAGAAGAATTTGAACCTCAGATGTCCTTGGCCTCAGAGCCATTTTACCTGACAGCCCACTGGAAGCACAGAGCAGAAGTCAGAGCCTGCCACTGAGGAGAGAGCTGTGGGGTTCTGTGGCCATCAGTTGAACCTCACTCTGTGCAGGAACCCCAAGGTGGATGCTGGAGAGGTGTCTTCTCCATCCATGAAGTCTATGAGAATGGCCAAGAGCAGGGACCTGCCCCCAAGAGGCAGAACTTGGCTCTTTTCACAAACAGCTTCTTACAAATACTTCTGGGAGTTCCTGACCATCATCTATGCTAAAGGTTACAAGGATCCTTAATGAAATAGATGGGTCTCTGTGAGAGGAAAGGCATCTGGGGAAGGTCAACAGTGATTATTTATTTATTTATTTATTTTGCTCTTGTGCATGTCTTCATCATGAAAACATTTCTTGAGCAATTACTATATGCCATGTCCTAAGGATACAATGTGGAGGAAGTAATGCCCTGACCTCAAGAATTGTCCCTTATAAGGAAACAAAAAGAAAGAAATAAGATGAGAGAGTATTTGGGATGAAATGAAAATGCGGACGAACTATGTCCTCTTAACAGAAAGGAGAGCCCTTGAACAATAAGAAATAGTCTTACTCTCAACTGTCCATCATCAGAGAAAGAAATTTGGTGGCTGGTACCACGTGGCTGAAATGGAGCCAAAATACATACAGTGTTGGTGGTTAAATATGCAGAAATTTGACCATAGTTTTCAAAATCACACCACGCCCTTAATTCTAGTTGTATTCTATTGTCATAAACTACAACAACAACAAAACAATTAGGGGCAACAAATCCACTGGAGGTCCCTATCTCCAACTTCCCGAGTGATTACCAAAGGCCACTTTACTGGTTTCCATGAATACTGCCGAGACTGTTTTCTTGACTTTATAGGGATTTATCTTTGTCAAGATCCTCTTCTGTTTAAATTTATTAGCCAAACGGTAGTTTATATTAGAATCACCAAAATAAATCCTTTCGCTTTTGAGAACAAAGTAGTGTTGGCATCGGTGACTTCCAAAACTTTCTCAGAAGATTCTTCCTAGTCTTTGCTCTTGAAAGTCCATTTGATAGCTCGATTCTAACTTCAAATCGGCGTACAGAAGACAGGAAAGAAAGAGCTTCGAGTTTCGTACTAGAAGACATTCAAAAGTACAATAAAAGTGTGAGGAAAATGGAATTTCAGAGTTGTTCATTCTTTTCTTTCCATCCATAGCCATAACCATACCTGGTCATCAGTGACGTGCCCAGGCTGCTTGCCTGCAGCTGTCACTTGGTGGATACTGGCGAAGCTTTACATTTCTGAAGGTGTGTGGAAGCTCTGACTCACTTATACCCTTTGAAATGCACGAGCTAAAATCCGTTTTAACCCATGTTTTAACCTATTTCCTCCGTTTCTCAGTTATATTTATCCTCAATGATTTAAGTCCTATGGGTTTCGTCTCTGCTAAGATTTTAGTTGTATCGACCTTGAATAGACTGGGCTTCTTTAGAAAGAAACTGTAATAATCACGCCATTGTAATAACCTTGATCTTAAGACTTGCATTTCCCTCAAGTGAACAATCTTTACTGTCACATTAATTAAGTAAAAACATAAAGGCTTTTCCAATGCTTTACACGAGGGGACTCTTCTTGCAGATTTTATTTTGCAAAATCTGTAAAGTGCTGGGAGGAATATTAATTAACGGTGGCACTGCTAAACATACATGGAATATATAATTAATTACCAAATGGGATACACTTAATACTTCAAATACTAAAGAGCCAATTCTCTGTAATTTGTGGGGAAAGGAGCTTTTGTTTCTAAAGAAAGGCAATGTGGTTTGGAGACTGCACTGGTGAGTTGTTTTGCCAGCTGGAAAATGTCAGTTATCGGCAACTGAAAGGTATATTTCTGTAAGGACTGCAGTAAAACACTCCATGGTGGATAAATGGGGGCAGAGGGTAAAAAGAAGGAAAATAAATGAGAGAGAAGGAGACTGAAATTGAGATTGATTGTGGCCTGTGGTTCTCTAAGTCAAAGCCCCATTGGTTGAAACAATTCTGCACCCCAAATATGTGACATAAGTGAGCGGTTCCTGTTGCTATTTCCTGGTCAAAGGTTATTATTTAATTTATCCCAGTTAAATCTGATCTCAGCTGTAATTACCATGCAGAGCTCAAAACTCGATCCAGCGCTCTCCGTTCAAATATCCCTAAAATAAAGACAATGGCCCCCAACAATTTCTTCAAAACACCTGAATGTTAGCTTACTGGTAATGTGTTCCTGGTTGTGATTTTATGTATAAACATATACGTTAATCAACTTAGAAATAAAGAAGAGGATTTATAAAAAAAAACACTCAAGTAAGATAAACTCGGAATTTGTGGAATAACAGAGGAATTATATTAAATTCATTTAAACCAATTTTTATGGACTATTTGAATACATTCAAAGCAGTCAGGCATGATGAGAATGAGGTCCTATTACTCCCATGACATGTGAAAAGGTGATGGAGATCTCTGTCCCATTGCTTCAGCTATGTCTCCTGGTGTCTACCCCGAGGGGGATGGATGGCTGTCAAGGTACAGTCACAGTGTCAGAGGCTTGCAGCTTCTGGCCTCCAGAATCCTACTTCTCCAGCTACTCCTGCAGTGTTTAAGCACCCAATCCCCTGAGTTAGATCCTTTTCCACTTAAAATACATTGTGCTTTTTTGTTTTCTACAATTCATCCTAACTGAATTTCAGTAAACTGGGTTTGAAATGGAAGCCATGCAAGAAATGAGGATGAAAAGCCAGCTGATGAGTCGTCATCATTTATTTCATCATGCATGCATCCACTACACTCACTACATTCTTCATCCACGCACATATTTATCAAGCATGTACTATGGGCCAGGCAGTGGGTTACTGCCCAATAACTCTGACCTTGTAAAGAACCAGAGTGGTAGCAGGAGTGAGGGAGAGGACTGGGAGCATCGCTCACATTAAACCCTCTCGCTACATCTCCTCTGTTGTGTACCAGGTTCAAAAGCTCCGATGACCGGTTGGTGTGCCTTCATCTCTGTATCTCTTATCCATCCTCTCTGTTATCTATTACAGTTTATCCTATGCAACTTATTACACAAAAGGAAGCCCTGCTTGTTTTAAGTATGGGTTTATAATCCTCAAACTAAGGTCTGCATTTATTTCGTGCCTTGCCATCTAGAGGTCCCCGCTGCAAGCTGATGGTACAGGATGGCAACACAGTATTGAGACTTAAGAAGTATTCAGTCTAGCAAGGGAGTCAGATGCACAGAGTATCTGTCTGAAACAAGTAAGAAACAAAGACGCAAGAGGCTTAGGAAATCTAACTAACTACCCAACTCTAACGTGTTCATACTGCAAAAAAAGAGGAAACAAAGGGAAAGCTGTATTGGGGAGAAACTAGTTAAAAGGAAAAGAGCCACGACTGGTTCAGGTGACCTGCCTTGAAGAGTCCCGCAGGCCTTCCCTCTCTAGTTCCTGTGACAGGTGGCACTCTGACCAAAGTCCAAGCTGAGAGGTAGTGTATCTGGCTTCCTACTCATCTGAACTACTAGGGGCAACATGCAACGCGTAAAACCGGGAGTGTTGTCAGTTATCTAGCAGCTCAACCATTCCCTCTCATCCCAGTGCTGACCCGGAGCTCCTAAATTCACACGTGGCTTCAGCTCACGACTCTCGGGATAACACGGGTCCCAGAAGCACTCTGGGAGATGCCCTGAAAAGCAAATCTCTTAGACTCATGCCTAAATATGCCCTTGGAAAAAAGAATAATAAAATTGATTATGTTGCTTATGACACCATTTCATTTTTAGTAACCTTTACCAGTGTCTGTCTATCTTTCTGATACCTCTTTTTCCTTGCCCAACTCTGGGTATAAAAAGGTTACAAATCCTGTTTAAACTGCTTCACCACTGGTTCATTTTTTTATAACCAGACTCTCGCTCCAAACCCATTGAAACATTCTCTATCAAGGTTAAAAATTAAGCTCAAGTTAACACTGCAGGTGCTCTTCTTATCACCCGCCCCTTCTCATGATTTGTGATGTTCTCTCTTTTCTGGCTCTCCTTTCTCAATCCTGTTTATCTCTCTGCGTTTCTGGTCTTTCACCTCCATCCCTTCCCATATCAGTTTGTTTTCGTTGTGTAACAAAAATTTCAGAAGCACCAGTGAACTGCAACAAGAGATATTTATTTCTTATGCATCTGATTACTGGGGTTTGGTAGGGTCTGTGGATCTCAGCTGAACTCATTCATGGGTCTACACATTGTCTGGGACTCTGCTCTAGTCTGACTTGACTAGGATACCTTAGCTAGGCAGCTTTGTCTTGTTTGCAGCATGTCGGTCATAGCCTTCTTGTGGCATCGGCTATAGTGTAAGAGGGCAAGGGAAGACACACACAGCCTCTCAAGGCTGATGGACCAAACTTACAATCACACAGCTGAGCCCAGATTGAAAGGGTGGTAGACTCTGTCTCTTTAGTGAGAGAAACTATAAAGTGGCATTGCAGAGGGCACAAACATAGAAAGAGGAAAAGAATAGGAGATCAAGGCTATTAATAGGACTACCCTCTCCCCTTCCCAACAATTCATATGTATGCGTATGCACTATGTACATGTGTATGTACATGCCCCTACACAGGACACACACACACACACACACACACACACACACACACAACAGTAGATTTGAACCCAGGGTAGTTTCTCCCTCCATCCACCAGAGGACATTTGACAATGTCTGGAGACACTTTTGGTTGTCAGGACACTGGCTGGTAAGGCATCTGATGTGTAGAGCCTAGGAATGCTGCTAAACATCCTATAATGCATGGTGCAGCCTCTCAACAAAGAGTTACCCAGGCCAAAATGTCCCTAGTGCCAAGGCTGAGAGACCTCGAAATGTGAGTGAGCACCCAAACTCACACACTGAAAGAGGGAGAGAGTGAGAGGGATTTCCCTACTCCTTTGGCCATTATTATCACTGGTCTGGGACTGGTCCCCAAATCCACATCTCCTAGAGCTGATCCAACTGCCACCTGGCCAATCTCATTATAATGGCTCCTCAAATCTATCAGAAAAACTCACTTTAATCAAATTTATCTCTAAACCTAAGTAAGTCCGAGATCCTGATGTTCGTATTACTGTGAGTGGCATCATCACTGTCGCAGTCACCTCAGCATGGTCTCAGAAAAGCATGTGGGTTTGGCGTCAGTAGGTCTTAGATGCAGTTCAATGTCTGTAGGTTACTAGCTGTGTGTCCACTAGCCACACATTCGTCTCCTCTCAGCCTCAGCCATGCATCTGTAACATGACCGTTCTCAAAAATGAGATAAGCATTCAATTAATTGAAATGGATGAAATTCAGTAAATATTAGTTCCTCCTCAGATAAGAAGCCTTGGACTTATCTTTGGTCCAATTAATTACCGAGCTTGAGAAAATCGAGAGCTATCACCCTTGAGGTCTACCCGTCTTCACGTCCCACCACATCCGAGAGCTCACTCCTGCCTGAAAGAACCATTTATTCAACTAATCAGTTGGGGTCACTTAAGTGCACCTGTTCCATGAGATTGCTGTGAGTATAAAATAAAACGGTAGAAGAGCAAAGAGCCCAGTATGGAGTAAACAATTATTAATAAGCGTGAACTGCTATAAATTTTTACTCACATTAATATTACTTATTGGTGTAATTTTTTACTCACAGCAATATTATTTGTAGAAGGCACCTATAAAACTACTTTTTTGCCTTAAACTTTTCAAGTATTATCTTTGGAAGGTTTTAGTTGAATGACCCTTTACTACAGGACCAGGTGCTATGTTATACATTATGTTTCACATATGATCTGATCAAAACCCCACGACACTTTGATGGTAGATAGCATCCTACAGATGAAGTAGGTAATTAAGAAACATGCCAAAGCCACACTGCTGAGAAGTCACAGAGTTGTGATTCCCTCCCGTTTCTGGCCTCAAAGGACCACAGAGCTCCATTTTCTGTCCTTCCCTAGTCCCTAAACTATACAAACACAGGGAGACTTTGGTTTTTCTTCTTAGAGACACAAAAATAGAAAACATTTAGGAAGATTAAGGTATTAAAGATTTGATATGTTGCCTCTATCTTAGGTTTTTGCATTTCAGGGCCAAGGAGAGAGAAAAATGATTGACACAAAGAGATGAAATTTTCCACTCTCTAATGGTAGAATTTAAAGCATCACTGAGGCTTACATGTTGCGGTAGGTAAGCCTCCATCAAATTATAGTATTTAGAGGAAATTGCCCATTTTGCATTTTGAGACAAAGGCTACGTGTCCTCATTTTTCGTTGCACAAATTTGGAGTAATTTCTGATTAACAAGTTACTTTTAAATTGCTTTCTATGCATGTTCCTTCAGAAATCCAATTACGATTCAGTTACTGGGAGGAGTGAATTATGAAGTGAAGAAATGCTCGCATAAAATTAACATACCAATGGTTTTCCTTGCATTGATGAGCAAATTTCTTTTCATATGAGAAACCATTCATACAAAAAAAGCTCATTATAGACATTAGAATCTGTCATCATACACTGCACAGGCACACTGCACACAACATTTGCTCAATTCCAGATAAATTCATCAGTCCTGAACTGAAAAAAAAATGCTGCTTCTGGATACAGGCATAGCCATAAAATGTCTTTGATTTATCTTTATAAAGTTACCACTCACCCTCAAATGTGTGCCAATTACAGAAATTTTCTTTATTCATTTAGTTCTACTCAATTTGATATCCAAGTTTTGAATTTGAAAATATCTTCGCCTCGATCCAATGTGAGAGAAAGTAAATTACATGTGAGTTTTAACTGACAGAAAATTTGGAAGCATATCAAATGATGGTGGAGAATGCACACATAAGTAATAAATAAAAATATGTCTATAAGCAAAGTCTATAATTTTGTTTATAAGCAAAACTGTCTAAATGTCTATAAGCAAGGTAGCCATATTTGTAGTAGAATTACTCTTACCAGTTTAAGCAAACTTTTATTTAGAGGCCACATCTAAGGAAATACTGTGCTTTTGTTTCTTTCGCTTTAGGAAAACTCTGATTAATTTGAATTAGAAAAGAAAATCACAGTACCAGCATTTACTAATACATTCCTCTTTATATTCTCATTTTACTGAGTAACAGGGCATGGCATTTTTGGGCAGTGTCAGCATTAGTCTAAATAATTTGTTTTGGAGGCACTATCCCTGCTAAATGGAGTGAAGACAGTTCATAACCTTCATCCAAAAGAAAGACTCTTTACTCAGCAATTTCCCCTTAACAGATCATCAACAAAGACATCTCGACCTCACCCACCTAAAGTCCATGTCATTGGGTAATTTCATTAAAAGTTGGACCACGTGACCTAAAAAAGACAGCTTTCCAATCCCCTGGAGGACTCATGGCTGCACTACAGTTCTCGACGTAAGCTTGAGAATTCTTTGTTTCCTACCTACGGTTTCAGCTGGAAGATAATGATGTGAGGCTTTCTAAGGAGGATCAGGTGGGTTATATCAAAAGCACCAAAGTCCTAAGTATCCAAAGCTTTCAGAAATTCAAGTCTGGGTTATATCTCCATGGGAGGAAAATATCATGCATATGTTTGGCCAGAAAAGAAAATAACTTCTGAACTGTGTCTCTTAACCTCTCACTAAGAATCCCTGTAAGGTGCCCTTGTACTAATAACCCCACAGTTGGATCTCAAGAAGAGGGTCCCGCTTAGAAGAAGGCATTCAGATGTGTTATGAAAAATAAACAAGTCAAGAGGAGAGAGCAGAGTAAGAACATATGAAACACACCGTAAATCTCCAGCACTGAGAACTCAGCTGTGAAAATAGCTTGTTCAGATTGCTCTGTGTTTGATTAAAAAATAAAACATTTCTACAAAAACAGCCATGTTTGAAGTCCACCACCGCTATAAGATAAAATAAAGCCTGTAAGAAACTTTCAAGAGAGAAATGCATGAAATATTTATGAAAACAAAGTTCTATTGACCATATGTGTGAAATCTCACTCAATGTTAGTATACAAGGGCATCTAGAACATTTTGGATAAGACCCTGAGCATATTAACTTGGGGTATTATTGCTAACATAGCCATCTCAGGTTGTCTCTGCAGTTCTGAGGGAAAATATATGCCCTTAATTAGAAGTCACTGAGTTTCCTGATTATCTTCACCTAAAGTGTGAGAATCAGACATCATATAAATTCTACAGCTCTTCTGCTTAAAAAAAAAAAAAAAAAAAGATTTAGTAGACAAGGCCGAATACAGTTCTGAAGAAAGAAAACATCATCTTAAAGTAAGAAGCATCATTAGAAATGGTCTCCAACGAACCACTGGGGCTACTGAGGCTATATCAGATCATCCCATAGAAGCGTCTTCCCAACATCATTTTCCCTGGTAAGTAGCATTTACAAATTCTTTTTTCCTTTATTAACCCAACAAGCCTACAGTTTTCCTCTCTATTCTTACTGAAGAGGTAACGAACAGGGCCTGCATGGAAAGCATAATGGTTTGAATCTACAGAAAACAGAAGCAGTGGGAAATCTTTGGATGATCTGCTTTTGATAAGCAAAAACTTTGCTGGAAGTTGGATGGAGCACAAGATTGATCGGAATGACTCTGAAATGAGAGCTAGGCATTCTGTAAGGTCAAGCTCTTGTGACACTGCCAGGGCTTCTTGGGTCTCTTACCACAGGCATGAGCTTTGAGTCCAACAAAAGTTTCAGTCGGTGCAAAACCCCCCTTCAGGGCCCCATTGAAGCATGAGTCTGTGTTGCTGTGTGCCATCCAGAGAGTGCTCCCACTGGGAGCTAGGACTTATATCAGCCTGACAGGCCAACAGCTAACGATGGCTGGGATCTATCTGTACGGTACCTCGAGATTCTAATCTTAGCTCAATTCTTCTCCAGAGATAGGAATCTTGGACAAGGCTTTCTCCTGGCCCATTCCTTCACTTGTAAAATGTCAAGACCAGCTTTCCCTCTGCATTTGTTTCATCAACCAGTGCCTTTGTAAAAAGCGAAAGAAAAAAGGAGGGAAAAGGAGCATCATGGTTAAACCAGTTTGGAAACTGTTGTAAAGAGGAACTGTTTCACCTTGACAGGACTTATCAGTGCCCTTAAATAAAGTCTATTTGTCCAATGTATTCATCTATAAGCCATATTAAAACATTCCTAAGTACTCCCCACGTGTTGTGCCTACTACATAGTCCAAACGTTCTATCTCTTTCAGAGGAAACATCCTCCTCATGGTTAACCATATAGCAAATGCTCTTTCCCCTGACGAAAAAAAAAAGAAATTGGGATAATAAGATATCTTTAGTAAAATGTAATATGCAAGGGTGGAGTTCCTATCTCCATTCATTGTCTACTCCAACAGCCGCCCCCTGGGGCTCATAACTCTTCCCCTTTCTGAGATCAAGTTCCCTTGGCCTTTCCAAAGATCCCCTCCTTCATCCTGTCTGAGACAACAACTCTCCTGCTATGCGCACCACAGGCTTTCTATTGAAAGAAAGTTAGGAGTTAACAGGCTGTTTTCTTTGGCAACCTGGGGCAATCTGCTCTCACCAGTGCTCATGCCTTTTTCTAGTTTTCTTTCTTCCTTTTCCCGACTGTATCTCATCATCAGTTTTTGGCTTTCTGCACCACTGCATTTCTCTGAGGCTGAGGGGATGCTGAGGACGTTGTTCTCTCTTCCTGCCAGAGCAAACAGCCAGAGGCTCGGGTCCTGCCCAGTGCTCTGTGCTGCACTGGGGAAGCTGGCGTACGGCTGGGAACTTTCTGGAACTGGAACTCTTTCCTGATAAGTTTTGCATCATTCGACCACGGACATGGTTTAAAGATCAAGCTCCCCTCACCCCTGTGTCCGCCCACTCCCCAAATCTTGAACTCAATAATAAGTTAGAAACTAGCTGAGGAATTCTTAGAATGTGTGTCTACGAGAGAAGAAAAAAATTTAATTTTAACCCAAAGAGAAGTAAGGAATGGGGTGGGGTGGAGGAGGTGGGGGTAGGAACCTAGACTTGACTCCTACTTTATTCCCTACTTTCCTATGTAGTAGGTAGCAGATGCAGTTTTTATTAACCATTTCACACGGGCAGATTCGAACCCACTACCTTTGACGCAGATCATTTCAAGGCAGAAAATTCAATACCAGAAGGCAGGGCACCAATAGCTCAACTTATTATAAGATTCCATCAATATTGAACTAACATGTACAGAGAAAGACATACAAGAAATTCAGAGAAGTGGGAGAGTTTGGGGTTAGAAACGTACAGTAAGGGCATGAATATAAAATCTAAACCCCATTTTAGATTGTCACCCTGACTGAACGTTGACTGCTGGATGTGAGTTAACATTCAGCCTGAAAGGAAGTGACAGTGAGAGGCATATCATGTGAATGCAACTTGAATTTGGGGGTTCGTTTCTAGAACAACCTGCCTCTGGGTCAAGAAATTTTCATTGCCTAAAAGGATCAAATTGAAAGATGTGTAAAGTAATTGAGAGGACAGACTTCATTGATCTCACTCACATTAGAAATATGCAATCATCCCCTCTCCTCTTTATAGGATTTTTCTTCTTATATTATAAAACTAGAATATCATTCTCTCATATTTATTTTATAACCCAAACTCAATTTCAGTAGGGCTGTAAAAGTTTACAGTAAGATCATATATGTGAACACTTCAATGAAATGCTTACATGTGCTACTTTATAATGTATAATACGTTCTTTTCACATCGAGCGACATTTCAAGGAAAAGGGATTAGAAAACTACAAAGGAAATGATGACTCCTGAGTGACAAAAACCAGGTTTGTCACATGTAACAACAGTACAGCTCAGGTTAAAAGAAAAAAATTATCTTCCTGGTTCTGATATAAGTGACAATTTAATAATACTTAAATACACAAATCTGGCGTGCATGCCAGATTCTTACATCTTCTGTCAACTACTTCTATAGAATTTAGAGACATCACTCCCTATAAAAAGATAGATCCAAGGTCCATTGACCCCCCCAAGACTGTTTAGTCTACCGAAAGTCCTGCTCAGGTGAAATCTCCCCCAGACCTGCTTTGGCAACGGGCGACTGAAAACTGGAAGCAGAGTCAGGGCCGCTCTGCCACAAATGACCCACAACAAAAGTCTCCGAGTCAGAACCCCTCACCTGCTCTGACCTGCTCCCTGGCAAGCCAGATGCTCAGGGAAGTCTGATGTCAATCAGAGAACAAGGACTGGCAGCGAGAATGAAGCCCTTCACTCCACCGAATGGACCCACGACACTAGCTACACTTCCCGGAAAATACCAGCCGATCTGTTTCTGCTGAATAAATCCTCGAGCGGCCTATCGCCCGAGAGACAGTCTGTGTTGTGCACAATCCAAACCTTTGGTGAAACTGACCAGCAAGGGCTCCCTTCCACAGAGAAACTCGGGGAGTATAAAACAGGGGGTCTTCCTCCACCTTGGCATGAATGAACTCAGGATTCTGGACGTAGAATGAAAACTCATCACTATGCAGTGTCAGGACAGAGTACCAAATATAGTTTCTACTTCTCATGCTTCTAAAGAAAGGACTTTGCCTCCAGCCAGAGAATGCAAATGCCCGTGCAGGTGTGTGGAGCAACGGCTTCACAGGACACAGCCACCGCCTGGGTGAGCGACAATAATTCACTAATTACTACGAGCTGGTATATCAGCTCTAACTATGGCCCAAACACAGAGTAAAATGTTTGCATGTATTATCTCATTTAAAAAACCTGAGGAGGCTATGAGGGCAGTCCTAGGATCATGTCCATTTTATAATTCAAAGAACAGAGACCTAGAGAAGCTAGTTTGCCCAAGGTGACAAAGATAGTCCTTTATGAAGGCAAGAAATCCTGGATCCTCTGATGCCAGAGACTGTGCTATCATCAGCTTCCAAAGCCTCTTAGTCTCAGACTGGTACATGGAAGACCAAAGGGGTTTGTGGGGCCTGTGCTGGGCTGAATAACAGCCTCCCAAAGATGTTCCCATCCTACTCTCTGAAACCTTTAACGGCCATCTGCCATGTATGTAACATAGTCACAGGTTCAAGATTCAGAGGTTGCCTATCATCCAGCTTTAAAAGAGGGTCGTGGAGGTGGGCCAGAGGTAACAACCAAGGTGCCTTCATGTGGGACAGGAAGGCAGAGGAGTGAGTGTCAGAGTGGTGCACTCCGAGAAGGATCGATCGGCCACTGCTGGCTTCCAAGATGGAAGAAAAGGCCACACACCTAGGGGTGCATCTGGAGAAGGCAAGGAAATGGCTTCTCCCCTCGATCCTCCAGAGAGGATGGAGTCACACTGTCACCTTGATGTCAGCTCCGTGAGAACCACTTCAGACCTACAGAACTGCACAATAAGGTGTCATGTTAAGCCATTAAGTTTGTGGTAATCTGTTACAGCAGCAACAGGAAATTAATGTAGAGTTTGACAGTAATTAGGGTCACAAAGCGAGAAGTGAAAGAGGAAGAGAAAGAACCACATGGGCCCACAGGTAAGGAGGAAGGTAAGATCTCAGAAAAGACAGTTCCTCCCCAAACTGCTTCAGAGAAGCTGTTCAGGGTCATTCTCGGCACTGATCCTAACTGGGCAGGGAGATGTCTGCTGTTCTCGTCACAGACTGAGGGCTCACTCATTCTCATCAAACCCGTCTGTCATCTTAATAGAATCCATAGGAAAAGAATCCGCTAGGGATTGTTCTGTAGAGAGCATCTGTCCTGGGAGGCCTCTACCCGGCAATGCGAGTCAAGGCTGATGATGCTCAGAGTGGGCAAAACCAGGTGCTGAGCATTCCAGAAGAACCAAGGCTGGCAAAGCTGATTTCCACCTGCCCACAGCATGGAATGCAGGGCAGCTCCCAGTGCAGCCTTTAGTAAGACGGTGGGGACCGTGTCACTGCTGAGTGCTGGCGTCTCAGGGTTCCTTGCAGTTTTAGCAGAGAGCTTAGTCGGTCTCTTGGGATCAAGGAACCTGATAAAGAAGAAGTTCTCCCAGTGTTCAAACCTCAGATCCGACAGGCAGGGATGATGAGCCTTGTTCATTGGACACAACACATTAACAGAGCTTAACCTCTTTAGGGCTAAAATTCCTCACTTTAAGGTGGAATGTGCTCCAGGTAATTGTAGATTTCTCTTAAGAAACAACAACAACAAAAACAACAACCGTAGGTGTTGGAGAGACTTCCAGTGCCTACCTGTGCCAATCCTTCATTGGACCCGTACACTCTGCTGGATGACAGTCACCAGCCCCCTGTAGCAAAGTGGGGGGAGCATGACGGGCACTTGCCACCAGGATGAAGGCAGAGCTGACATAGGTCACCTTGAGGAGGAGGTATACAAGCCACACGTTCTTCCTCCCAGCACCCAGGGGAAAAAGCCAAGGCTTCTGGGCATGGTGAGCAGAATGACCAGATGACAAGAGCAAAGAATCTGGACCCTGGAGAAGAGCCTCTCGTTGACCATCTAAATGGGACTTTGCCGGGCACAAGCAATGAAGGCTCCATGCATTACAGAAAGAGCCTGGACACATGTGGTGGGTTTTACAAACCAAGGAACTTCTCCAAGACGGATGGGTCAGTAGCTGTTAAAAGTGCTTTCTAGCCCTGGGTCATCAGAGAACGTAAGATGCTCTTCGTGGTGAGTCTGATACTTCTTATTAGGCTTTTTATCTCCATGTTCAAGCAACTCTACCTTAGTTGGCTCATTCATCGTCTCTACAAGACTCCGAGTTCCCAGAGGCAGCTGCCCAATTTATCCTTCCACTTCCTCCTCTGAAGCGACATTACCAAATGAGTCAGATTCGATCGATGGTGGGAGAATGAATGAATTCGCATCTCCCGCCATGGTCATGCACTGATTTGGTTCAGCCTCTGTTACAGACAATCTTTCAACTAAATGGCCTCCAAATGGCCCCGGCCCATACAAGCTATTAATTAGCCTGACAAAGCAACACCGTAAATGTAAATGTTTTCAAGAAAAACTTTCATGTGAGTAGCTTATGCGACAATTCAACTAAAAATTGACTCCCTGGTAGAAAATGTAGAGGGCCGTGAAGCTGTGAATAGACAACTATATGTTTTCTCTGATTAAAAAAAAAAAAAAAAAAACAATTTAGACACGAATGGGTCTGAACTCATATAGCAATTACTGACTATGTCACTTATTAGTAATTAATCATACACTACCTAATGGCACCTTCTCATTTGCTTTGAACCCAGAGTCAACTGTTCATCATCACAGTGAGCTTCCTACTTACACAAACCCAATGCAGGCAGTGCTCGCTCAGAAACGTCCCACTGAGATTCTGAGGTTCTCATCTCATCTTTGCTGCTTCTAGATATAAAACTTGGGAGAAGTGACCGCCCCTCTCTGAGTTGACTATCTTACACATAAAATAGATAAAATATTAGTACTTAACTTATAGAGATGCAATGAAATGAGATAACCCACACAAGACAGTCCATACCCCACCCCCAGCTAAGGAGGCCATCCACAAATGCTAGCTATAAGCACCATGAGTGTGTGGTTTTAGGCAGGTCCCCAATTCTCTATATGGGCCTGAATTTCTTCACCTAGAAAAATAAAGCAAGGCACCAACTCAAATGTCTCTCTGACATCACAGAACCACATGTACTGCTCCAACGAAATTCTCAAATGGTAAACAGACTTTGCGGGAAGCCAGTCACAGAATGGTTATGTCTTGGGTATATTTTGTAGAAAAAAATAAAATAAAAAGTTTTATTAGCTAATGAGCTTTTGAAACATCTTCATGCAAGAAGCCCAGAATGCAGTAACGTTATTGCTTAACTTATCTCAGTTTTAGAACAATAGGAAGGAATTTCCGAGGGCACTGCCTGTAGCCTGGACTCCAATCTGATCTGAGCCCCCTTCATGCCAGCCTGGCACCAAGTGGGAAGGCAGCATCCCTCTCTCCCGGGGGAGAAGCTATCAGCAACAGAGGGTTCCCTTCCGGCAGCAGACAGTTAAAAGCTGAATAAACAACTCAGCCACAGTAACCCCAGTCTCTTCCCTCAAGACAAAAGGAAGTAGTCCATTTGAACATGGATTAGATCAAATCTCCTGGGATTTCAATACGGGAAGGAAAAAAGAGCTCTCATGTACATGTGCGAGAGAGGAGGGCCATGGACTCTGGGGGGAGTGAGTGCTTACAGCTATTGTCATTGTTTGAGCATCACTCAGGACTTAAACTGGTACAAGTATCAGTGGCCCCCAAGTCACCCACGTACAGTGCCCAGCAAATGCCTGGGGGGAGGTCAGAGCCTGAGCTGAATGCTATATGTCCATCATTTAAATCAGTTCTCTCACAAGCCCAGTCATGTACAAATCATCCCAGTTACAGATAAGGAAACAACCCCGGAGAATGGTACTAAGCAGCCAGAGCTGGTACCTGCCTCCAGAGCCCTGTCCATTACCCACAGAGCCTGGCACAGAGTGAGCAGGAAATGCCAGTTGCAGCCAGAACACACGCCATCTCTCAAGAAAAAGACAGGAGTGGTTGGCATCAAAGAAAAGACAGCACAGGTCCTTCGCATCTCTCCAGGAGGAAAGTCCACTGAGGATTGCCTTTCCTCCATGTCTTAACATAATTATTAATAACCAAAGCTCTTTCATTCTTGTGGTTTCTTAACATTATCACTGTCATATTTGATTCTTATCCATAACATTGTGAAGTTGTTGCAGCCGACAGCATCAACTGCTTAGTGGGTACGCTAAAGTGACTTGTGCAGGACACTGCTCTGATTCTTGGTCTGTATATTACATCAGCAGGGGGCTCTGCAAGCACACCCCAAACCCCCAAGTCACAGTCACTGGGGGTGGGGGCCAGCGAGCAGTAGAGTAATACATCGCATTCATAATTTTGATCACATGTTGAAATAAAAATACATTAAATATGTTGGGTTAATTAAAATATAGTATTAAAGTTATTTTCACTTTTTTCTTTTCACTTTTTAATGAGGCCATTAGAAAATTTTTAATTACCGATATATATAAGATTACATTTCTATTGGTTGGAGCTGCCTTAGGGTAGCTGTGCTTATCATTTCATATGTATTTCCTTATTTAACCATCCCATCGGCCCTATAACATGGAGACTCTAAACAGCCCCATTTGACAGATGAGATAACTGAGGCACAGATAGTGGAAATGCTTTGCTGGTGAGAAACGGAGCCCACATCTGCTCCAGGCAGGCAGAGCCCAGGGTACCATCAAACACTATGCTGTACAGTGTATTATCTTTTTTATGCAATGAAATTTGCATAGGTTGGATACATTGGAAAGCACCTAATGAAAAAGTTTTTAAAAGGCTGTACATTATTTTGCTCAAGGTTCTACTACCTACACATAAATTCAAGTTCATATGCTAGGACCAAATAATTTGAAAACTCAAAGTCGCACATTGTCGTTGGTGACGGACTTTCGACAGCAGTAAGTCTGGCATAAGATACATATTCTCTTCTTTAAAGAAAGCCATTTAATGTCATTCAGTTCTGGTTTGGTTCTCGTTGTCCACCCATAAGTATATTGTATTTATATTCCTTTCACTGGATACAATTAGAGTCTTGGAATCCTATCTATGCAAGGATATTGATTTCGGGAAATTTTGGTTTCAACTGATTCCAGATCCTGAGATAAAATCTAAAAACAAACAAACAAACCAAAAAAAAAAAAAAAACAGCTAAATCCTGTGGGAAAGCTCAGGGCCGAGGGCTCAGTATATTGAGACACAGTGTATTGAGCCATCGAGCAGGCCCTGAGCACTCGGCCCTCCGTTAATTTTCCAGTGGCTGCTTGTAAACTCATTTGTTATCCAGCTACTGCTTTGAAAGATAAGACCAAACTCCCTAATGGCAAACAGCTGAATAATTCATTTATATCTTCAGGAGACTTTAGAGAAATGATATAATAAGAATTTACTTCACGCCCACCATCTTGCCCCTCGTAAACCCAGCTAGCCCAAGAGATAGGTGGTAAAATGCAAAATGAACTTTATGCTAGGGGAATAATAGATCATGAGTTGTATGTCGTTTGCATATAGTGTCGGCTACTAAATTCTTCTTATTATCTAAATAATTAATGAACGACTCAAGACTTACAGGCATTAATAATCCATATTCTTGAAAAATGTTTTAGTACTTTCTGGAATAAAATGGAGTGAAAATAACTGAATAGATCAGCAGACAGACAGGTGGAGAGCTGGTTGGCTTGGTCTGTCGGTAGTCAGAAAGGGAAAAGAGTAAAAAAGAGGCTGCTACATAGTAGAGAAATAGATTTAAAAAAAAAAGGAAAAAAGGAAGAAGTGAACAAACAGAGGCTAATTATCTTAAAGACAACCTTATAAATGAAGAAAGCAATTTGTAATATCATTCAATAAACAGGTATTTCAGCCGCAAAGATTAAATGAAATCTTTTAAGAAGTCCTTGGTGCAGGCTTTGCCACATACATATGCAAATCTAATACCCGTTCACTGCTGTTTCTCTAATTCTCATTAGAATTACTTGGGGGGCTGGAGTGATGGTGTAGGCACCTTCCCAAGCCCCCAACACACACAAGAACAAAGCACCTCCGGCTCTGCCCTGCACAGCACTGAGCGTTTGCCTGTATTACTCTCCTGCACCAGCCTTGATATCCCAGATCCACAATGGGTCCAGGGAACTGGGGTGCAGTGGGTTGAATAGTATCCCTCCAAAATATATCCAAATCCCAGCCTCCAGTACCTGTGAATGAGATCTTATCTGTAAATAGAGCCTTTGCAGATATAACCAAGGATCTAGGGGTAAAAACACCCTGGATTCAGAGTGTGTCCGAACTCTAGTGGCTGGGATCCTTACGAGAAACATGAGAGGGAAATCCAAGACACAGAGACACAGAGGGAGGAAGGCCATGAGGGGATGAAGGCAGAGCCTGGAGTGATGCAGCCACATGCCAAGGAATCCAGGACCTCCAGAAGCTGGAAGAAGCAGAAAATCATGCTTCCTTGAAGACTCTGAAGGGACCACAACCACAAGGCCCTACTGACACCTTTCATCTTCCAGAACTAGGAGAATCGATTTCTGTTGTTTAAAGCCACCCAGAGTGCAGTATTTTTTGCAGCCCTAGGAAACTAATGCGCAAGAGTTTTCTGGAACCAGCAGGAAAGGCTTCCTAATCTCTAGATACAAGGATATTCTCTTACAGGACAGTTTACCCCTCACCCAATGGGAATGGGAGGTAATGAACTGGTTTAGGAAATGCCACGATGTGACCAGGTACTCTTAGTGAATTTTTACTCAAGAGAATGAGGAGATGTGTTTCCTTTCACTCAAAACAAGACCACCAGGAAAACGAACCGAAAGTAATCGGGATACTGCACATCTTATTTATGTGACATGAGCTTGCCTAGGTTCTAAAATGTTTTGCAGAAGCCTAGACAGGCCATATGCTTTTTGCTCAACTTTCCTATAATTAAGTCATCTGCAGCGGTTTTTATTATTATTATTATTTAGAATTTTGAAACCAAAGGAAACAGTTTCACTTTAAAAGTCTCACTGGATGAAAATACTGAGACACCATCTGAATGCTACTGCCTCGCTGCTCTAAACGGGGTCCATGGACTGGTAGCATTGATGTCCCTAAGGAGCTGGTTAGAAATGCACAATCGTGGGTCCCCTGCCAGACCAGCTGAATCAGAATCCGCATTCTTAACAAGAGTCCCAGGTGTTTGGTTGACACGTTAAAATTTAAGATGCTCTCCTCCAGTGTTTAGACTCAACAGTTACTTTTTCCATGGCCGTGAAATGATGTCATCTTAAAGCAAGAATGACAAGAAACTCATGGAACATGTACACACATGTACACAAATGCTTTACCCTTCTCAGCTTTTTGACTTTGGCAAAAACTGTACACGGTCTTAAAAATTTTTTTTAAAAAAGAGAAAGAATCTTTAAATCATTTCACCATATGTATTGAATGCAATGTATTCTAACTGGGTTAGACTCCTAGGAAAAGGTTAAACCCCAAAATCCGAGAGATCAGAAGCAGTACGTTTTTATTATCTTCTCAGCTGTGGCTTTGATCTATTATTAATTCAGGTTATTAGAAGAGCCCAACACCCCCATGAAGCTCAGCTAGTGATCACCCTCTGCAGCCACCACTGATGAGCTCACCACCCTGGGTGACAGGTGACTCCAGTGCATTGATCAGCAAATGGTGACCTCACGCTGTACGTGGCAGAGGCAAGAGGAACATGATCTGCTTCGGCGTGGGGAGAAAGTGCTATGACAGAAGGCAGCCCCAGGTACATATAGGGGCTACCTTGTGGGGGAGGCAGATTCTGTCATAGCTGACTACTTCCTGGAGAAAATACTGTCTGTGCAGAGACTTAAAGCCTGAGTCAGAGGAGTCTTGGTGAAGAAGGTAGAGAAAGGCAGTCTAGGGGGGTGGAACAGCATAAGCAAAGGCACAGAGGCGTGAAGGCACAGAGGAGTCAAAGAGTGATGGGAGCGAGGCTGCAGGGGCGGGTAGAGGCCTGTTCGTGGAGAGAGTCACGTGGTCCGTGCTAGGAAGGCAGGACACTGTCGTATGAGGGACAGCAGCTCATCTCCCTCCTACTGCTGGTGGAAAATAAAAAGCCTGAATTCTCCCTTTCTGGAGTATCTCACAAACCAGGCTCGATAACAGATAATGAAACCGTGAGTATTCTTAATGTAATATCAGCAAAAATCGAGACACTTCTAAAAGAGACACCTCTATCAATTAAATGTTATGATGACAATGTATAAAACACAGGAAATGTTTAGGTCACATGACATTGTTACTTCAGTGTAATAATATTATTATTAATAATAATAATAATTGTTATTATTATTATTATTAATAATATGCAGACTGGCAGGCCCTGGTGATTATATGCAGATAAATGCAGATAATGGATTTCAATCCTTAAAACCCTTTTCTGCCCAAAAATCACCATGACAGTTTTTTGGTGACTGGGCAGCCAGATTGCCTCCTTAAGGCGATTCTTTGAACCTTTTTAAGGAAAGGCACTGAGGGGTTTGGGGCGCGTGCAAACCCCGTTTCTTCAGGCCGCAGAAGCCTCTGAGTTCTGACACAGTCCACCTTTGTGTGTTCGTGGCAAGTCAGAAAAATAACATGGAATTTTCCAGGCAATGAGGGAAATAGAAAGGCCTGTGTGTCAGCCACACTCTCGCTGGCCCGGAAACGCATCATGGGCTGTGGTGCCGAACCACACGCGGACCGGTCCCCAGACACTGACTGTGCCGTTCCCTCCCCCCAGCTGCCCATCATGGAGAACATCAGGCGGGGACGATGGGTGATTTACGACATTCATCAACATCACCCCCAAAACCACCACTGTGGGTGCGTCAGCCAGGGTGGGCTAGCGGGATATTCCTCATGAATGGAGACTGAGGTGTGATCTATTTCTGCGATGATTATTCGACACAATTGCATTTTATATCTTTACCTAGAAGGCATGCTTTCAAAGCACATGGAGGCGATACCTGGAATCCCCTACGCCATGGCAAGGCGTGGCATCCCGGGTGGGCTCAGAAAAGGAAAGAGCAAAGCCACCGACCTGTGTCTGGTGAAACACTGTGGCTGCCTCTGCTGTCAAGCCAGAGCCGCGGTCCGTCAGTGGTCGGTGTGAGCGGACCCGGCCACTGCAGCATCCTGTTATACTCCAACCTGTCTTCCTTTAAATCCTGAGCTGTTTAAGGTTCTCCACGTCCCCGTATGGAACACGGTAACGAGCACTCCCACTAGTTCCACTATAACTGGAGGAGTCGCCCCACCTTCCTATGGAAGGACATGCAGGAGTGTCTGCCTTGTCCGCTGGGCAGACATCTGGATTCTCACCCTGCAGGACAACCACACACCCACGTCCCCCTAAAACAGAGCGACACTCTCAGACAGGCTGGTTTTAAAGGGTTGATAACTGTGGTAACAAGACGCTTTGGTTTTATGTACTCTGTAGCCTTATTCCTTGTGCTATGACACGTGCCAGGGATGGCCCAGGACCTTCCTGGCCATGAGGACGGATCAGGGCTCAGCTGGGCTGGAGATCCTGAAGCCAGAGTCAGGTGTGGGAGTGACCTCAGGACACCCACTGCTGGCAAAGACCAGCTACCAGGAACCAGACGCAGGAGGGGTGAGGACAGGATGAGAGTCCCATCTAACAGGAAAAGTCTGTCCCAAGGGAAGGCAAGACTATGTGAGGGAGAAATAGGCAGAAGTGTTCCTGGGAAGACGGGAGGCAGAGGCCAGGAGCAGGTCCCCGGATCCAGCACGGGGAGGGCATTCTCATGGGGCCGAGCAGGAAGGAACCGTTTTGCTCACAGGCACATGTCAGAGACTTGAAATCAAAACAGTGCAAAACTTTTTAAAAATTTATTTACCAGAGATGAAAATAGAGAAAAAAATTAATCAATTGCATGAGATAAATAAGGAGCCCTAAATCTCTAAATGAAACATTACATAATATTATAATTATTATAAATATATATAATATATATTTTATATATAATATATGTATTATATTATATATATATATATATAACATAAGTTATAATAATATAGGATTGATAATTTCTGTAAGGGTTGAACTTCTAACTTTCTCAAAAAAATTTCATAACTACAATACCTTGTTTACTTTCCCTGGGAATTAAAAAAATAAACAATCAAAAACACCTTAAATAGACTCCAGCCTATTGCATTTAAGAAATGGCCTAGCCCTTCCTGGGTAAGAGATGTGAGGATGAGTAGCCAATGCGATGGCACCTCCTCCTCCTTTCCTCATCCCCTCTGTCCTCCTTTGCACCCAGGTCCCCTGCGACACACCTAGACAGTGAAGAGAGAGCCCCACCATGATCACAAGGAAAGATGGCAGAGCAGCAGATGCCGGCGACAGAGGCAGAGCCACCTCATCCAGCAAATGGCACAGGTGGGGTTCCCGTGGAGAAGTTTCAAATAAAAGTAGATGCATCATCTCCTAGGGGTCTTCATTACAAAACCAACATTGGCTTAGCCTGAAATTTTCATTACTTCAGGAATTACAGTGATAAAAAGATATTTTCTGACCTGGAAATTTTCAGTTGAAGCATTGTGTATTTATTTGAAATCTGCTTTTCTAAAAATAGAAAAGGATGGAGAAAAGATATAGGATGACAGCAAAGGAATTCAAACAGGGCTACCTTTGACTACTTATTTCCCAACTTAAGTAATAGAAAATAAATTTTTTTCTTATCCTTTTTTTTTCTGAATAGATCAAATATTCTGTGTCAACAAAACTTCAGAAACAATATTCCAAAATGAAACAAAGGCTTAAAAAATTGTAATGGACTTTTTAAAAATCATTGTAAGCCTTTTCATAAAAAAACATATTGATTGAGAAGTAAAATGGATTTAAAACAGCCTGTCTAAGGACAGCATTAAGTCTTGATTATATGATAAATTAAAGGACATCAAAGTAAGAATGAAAGTAATTTGGAGTAACTTTAAAATAATCTTTCAAAAACCATCTCAAAATGTCAGAGACAAAATTCTAGTGAATTTAGCGTGGAAAGAGAAAAGCTGAACAAAGCCTTCAAACATGAATCATGTCAGAATTGCTATGATTTAGGGGAAAAGGTGAGTTTCTGAAGGCCTTAATAGCGTTAGAGCTGTATACAGTAAATCGCAAACTGCTAAACTATTGGATGGTATGTGATAACTAACTCAAAAGTGTCCAATAGCTGTGATGAGAATTTCTCTCCTATTATTTCAATACTAAAACTATGTCCTCCATACAAAGCTCTCAGCCCCTCCCAGTCCAGATATAGTTTTTGCAAAACAAAACTAAAACAACTCTTACCCAAAACATGTAGGAAAGAACAATAATAAGCTTTGAATTGATTAGATGTTTTCCTAATTCCTCTGTTCACAAGAATATGCTTCATGATTATTTTCTGTAAGTGCTGGGATTCATCGCTAAAACTTCTCAACTTTCCTACCGACAAACCTCAGCTGTATCAATGCACTTCACACCTAGAAACACTTCTCGTAAATAGAAGAGGCAAAGTGTTCTTTACAGAGTTTTAAGAAAAAAGAGCCATTCTGTCTGTTTCTGAAAGGATCCCACTTGATGGGTAGAGATGGAATCTTAAAATCCCACAGATGTTGCTGCTGTACAAGAAACACCTCTTCCCCAGATTCGGTTAATTCAGCCTCATAACGTGAACAGTATTTTGCTCTTGGAAGACTCTCTCTCCACGCTAAGGATGTCTAACACATAAAAACCCAATAATGGATGCTAACATCTGAATTCCCGCCGGAGCTGAGGTGAAGAGTGTTTTAAGTAGGAAAGCTTCCTAGCACATTTCAAACATGATTTAAGCTATGGAAATTTGATGTATTGTGCTTTGCCAAAACATATGTACTGCATCCTGAAATGAGAGCCATGGAGTCAGTTATTTGTCAGAACTTAAGCAAATTCTTACAAATTTACATCACATGAATGTGTTGGCATAGATACCAAAGGTAGCTTCCAGATCTAAAATTCTAAAATCACATCCATTCTCAACACTATAGTAAAGAAAGAACGAAAATATTCTTGTTCAAAGCTAGGATGCATCTTAGGTGATATCTAGTCTCGTGTCATCATTTTATATATAAGGAAGCTGGGAGGGAACCCAGAAATTAAAAGTAATTTGCTGGAGGTCAGTTAAGCCTTTAGTTACTGACATGGTTCATTTGATGCATCAACTTGGTTGGGCCATGGTACCCAGATATTTGGACAACCATTTTTCTGGTTATTTCTGTTAAGGTACTTTTTAGTTGAGATCAACATTTCAATCAGCAGACTTTGAGTAGATTATCCTTCATAATGTGGATGGGTTTCATTTAATCAGTTGATGGTCTTAATAGACAAAGGCTGATCTACTCTATCGAGAAGGAATTCTGCCAGCAGACTGCTTTTGGACTTGAACTGCAACAGCACCTCTCCCCTAGGTTCTCCAGCCTGCTGGACTGCTGCCAATTTTGCCATGATCATGCCAATCGAGTCATTTAAATAAATCTCTCTATTCTCCAGAGAATGCTAAAACAGGTAGAAAATCAAAATTAGAAACCAGATCTTTTTCTCTCACTCTTGAGGGATGCTTTTGAAGAGGTGTGGCCATCTTTTCACTGCTCATTTGATCTTGCACTGCCCCATTCTGAGCCACTCTGTGCCACACCTGGGGCCTTGTAAGAGTATCTTTTTTAGTCCCTCGTCTGCAAACCTGCTTCCCACTCTAACCCATGCCACAGGTGCATCTCCCATCCTACATTAATAACCAACCCAGCAATTCCTTGAAACTCTGCCATAGCCTCTTAACTTGGCTCTCTGGTCCTTCGCAATCTGAGTCTTCTCTACCTTGACTTCTCCCTCCATTTCACTAGCTGTAACTTCCTGCCAGACACGCCAGATGACTCCTTCCTTCCCCTGGGTCTTTCCTCCTCATGTTGACTACCCAATGCAACTCAGTTCACATCGTTATATTTGCTGCGAATCCTCCCCTATACCATTTCATGCTTCTCCTCCGAGTTCCTGAAACTCGTCTTTGTAACAGACATTACCTCTTTACTGTATGCCTGTATCCACTCATCTTCCCCTACTCATCTGTGAGCTTCCTGAAACCCAAGTCTGTGTCTGATGAATCTCTAGAAATTTGCATAGTAGATTTTTCACAAAATTGTGTTGGATCTATAAAAATCAAGTATCCTGACTCTTAATCAGTGATAAACCTAATTTAATTTGAAAGGTTAATTTTATTATTTCCTTCCATATTATTGTTCCCATGTAATTGAGAGACTTAAAAATGACAGTTTAGCTTTTCCGCCATCTTCGCAGAAAGAACAATAGAATATATGGAATTTATATCCAACTGAGAATGCAGTTTATTTTACACTCAATTTTTATGTGAAGAATTCAACCCATCAACCAAAACAAGAGCTATATTCTTCACTCAACTGTGTTGTACTTAGAATTAAAGGAGGTCCTATTAAACCAGCCAAAAATGTGATCATGTTCAAAAATTTACTGTAATGACACATTTCAAAGCAGAATTTAAGGAGAGAAAATACACGGTATAGATCTTTCAAGGAATATTGTTTCCCAATCTGTATTTTTTTTTAATCTTCAGTTAAATCTTGTTCTTTAGACCCAACCTTTTTCGGTCAGGACTCAAATAACTATTAGGAAACCGTACAAATATCAATTCACAATAATGACACACAAGACATGTTCCACATCACCTTGTCATACTGGAAAAGCCATTTTCAATATTTTATTTTGTCAAGGTCTTCAACCTAACAGTCCAGAAACAGTATTTATAAAAAGTGACCACCTGGATTTTCTGCTGGCCCCACATCCAGAGGTGAGTCAGCTGAGACATTTTTTAATTGCTTCATGTTTCTTTCTACCTTCTAACTGGCTTCCAAGTAAAATTCAAAAATAAATAAATAAACGAACAAACAAAGAAATAATTTTAATCATTAGAAATAGTCAGTGTAGGGAGTTCTACATAGCTTAGTGATGTGCTATTGAGTTACCAGAGGAAAAATCAGGTCCTGAGACTTTAGTGCTGAATCCAGTTTGAAGTGGGTTATATACACTATCTCAATGGTACCACATCGTCTCATGCCCTCAGCATCGTCCACACACACCTTCCTTTGCCTTACAAAACTTTTCACTGTCTTAGATTTGTACCTACCACCCAGGATGCTTGTCCTCAGTTTCCTCTGTGAGGTTCTCCTTCTGATCTCTGAGCACGGCTGTCAACCCTGATGCCCCACCCTAGCCTTCGCCAGAGAAATGTCTCCCGTGATACTTATCTTAACAGACCAAGCCACTGTTCCTTGGGGCTTGTCCTGGACCCCCTTCTTTTCTCATCTGCCTTTTATCTTTGATGATTTCATCCTTCTGCTTGGTTTTATATGTCATCTATAAGTGGACAAATCAGCCTATTTCTCTATTCTGAGCCCTGGATCAATACAGTCAAGACTGACATCTCTATTTTGATAGTCTACATATCAAATTTAGTATGTCCAAAAGATAACTCTTATATTAATCCACCACCACCCCCAAAAAGCATTCTTATAAGCATCCCCTCATCAATAAATGCCATCATGCCATACCACCACGCTCCAATCTGGGGACATACCACCCAAATCTTCCTCTCCCCCAGGTTTCACCTCCAGTCAAGTCTGCCTTCACAATATAGTTTAGATCTATCATGCCTCTCTCTACTGCCACCAAAGCCAATATTATTGCTTGTGTGGATTATTGCAAAAATCTCTTAACAAATCTCTCATGCACCCCTGTCTTTTTCCATTCTTTCTTTCTTTGCAAAGTGTGGATACCCCTGCCTGTCAGAGCATTTTAATAACTTCTCATTGTTCTACAACAGAGGTCAAAATCACCTACATCATCACCAAGATTCTTCCGAGACCAAGACCAACGATCGTCAGTGGCTCTTCTTTAAATCTGTTACTTCTTTCCACTTGTTCTCTCACTGCAAACCTCTCTGTTTTTCAACTACACCAAGATTATTGCTGCCTCAGGACCTGCCTGTACTCTTCCTGCCATCCCCGCCATCAAGCCCCCACCACCCGCCACACTGCTACTCATATTTCTAATCTCAGCTAAAGAACTTCTTCAGGACTCTTTCTTGAACTTTCATGCTCAGTCGAGGTGACCTACCAGATGGGCTCATGGTACTCTGTACTGTCCTGTCAATCATTTACCTCCCTTGCAATCATAGTTATTGAGTGGTTCATGATGTACTGCCTGTCTGTCTGTTTCAACAGACTGGAAGTTCTATGAGGCTGTAACTCTTCCTGTTTTCTTTACCCCTGTATCTTCAATGACTCAAACAGAGCCTGGTGCATAGTAAGCACTCAAAAATGCTTGATGAGTAAATAAACAGATGGACCAATGGGAAGGAAATAAGATTTGTTCATTTTATTTTCCTGTTTTCTTCTGCATTCAAACTGTCCATTTTCATTCTCTCAATGTAGGCACAGATTAATAAAAAAGAAAGTGGTGGCTTGTATGGAAAGACTACCCCACTCAGGATGAAGGAGTACTAAAATATTATTCTACATTTCTCCAGACTTAAAGTTGTCACCTCTACTTGTTCACATACCTTTATGTCAGAAGAAAGACAAGATGATATCATTAGTATTATAACAGGGAAGAAAAAAATTTTACCGCTGTCATTAACAAGCTCTGAGACTCTCAGACTAAGAGTGAGTCAGTTAATAGCTCTCTGTCCCAATCTTTCTTCTATGAAGGAGAAAGGCAATCCTATTGACCCCATATTTTAAGATGTGATTATGACAATGCTTTGTAATGACAAAAGGTAAGGGAGAGAAACCTCTATTCTTCCCATGCAAATGAAAAAGGAGTCAAAAGCCACATAGGTGTTTGCTGTCTAGTCAAACAATGTTAACATGTTTTTTTGTTTGGAGAAAATTAGTAAACATAAAAGGATTTTAAGTAAAATATATTCAGAAGGCAAAATATGTTGATCCTACTGAGAAGGGAAGAATCTCTGCCTATGAAACACTGTCTTTC
>PVKZ01006588.1:0-32945 GCA_004027375.1 Macroglossus sobrinus | reverse complement strand
CATAGCAGCATTATTCACAGGGGCCAGGACATGGAAGCAACCAAAGTGTCCTACGATAGATGAATGGCTAAAGTAGCTGTGGTACATACATACAATGGACTATTACTCAGCCATAAGAAGAGATGGAATACTGCCATTTGCGACAACCTGGATGGACCTCAAGATAATCATGCTAAGCGAAATAAGCCAGACAGAAAAAAGTTGAAAATCACATGATATCACTTATATGTGGGACATAAACCTAAAAGCAACAAAGAAACAGCAGAAACAGAGACTCAGGAGCATGGATAATGGATTAGTTTCTGGGAGAGGAAGGAAGAGGTAGACAGGGTAAAGGGGATAAAATGTAGGGGATTTGGGAGAAGGTGAAGTAAGTAAAGGGGATCAAATATATGGTAGCTGAAGGAAACTTGACTCTGGGTGGTAATTACACAACAGAGTATATAGATGTCAAATTATAATGTACACCCGAAAATTATATAATTGTATTAGACAATGTTACCCCAATAAACTTTTAAAAAATGCTCCATTTTCTTCTTCTCTTCTCCTTCTGGAATGCTTGTTATCCTTATGTTGCCCCTTCTAAGGGAGTCAGATAGTTCTTGTAGAGTTCTTTAATTAAAAAAAAAAAAACACCTTAGTTCTCTCTCCTCTTTGACCTGAATAATTTTTAGATTTCTATCTTTCAATTTGCTAATTCTCTCTTCTATATGATCTGCTCTATTTCCAATGTGTTCTAATGCATTCTTCATATTATTTATTGAGTTCTTAAGTTCCAGAATTTCTGTATGGTTCTTTTTTATGGTTTCAGTCTCTTTCATAAAGTGCTCTTTCTGCTCATTAATGTTTTTTAGCTCATTAAACTGTCTTTCTAACTTTTCTTGTATCTTGGTGAGTTTCTTAATAAATGCTATTATGAATTTTTGATTATTTGGATTACAAACTTTTATAACTTTGAGCTCAATTTCTGGAGAATTGTCATTTTCTTTCTGTGTTACCATGTTACCTTGGTGTTCATGGTGCTTGCACATTTGAAGTAGTGAACACATTTTTATTTAGGTATTATTTTTATTTTAATAATTCATCAGGTTGATCATTAGAGGTCTTTTTTTTTGTTTTCTAATTGGTGGTGCTATAGTGCAAATTTTAATTTTCTTTTACACATGCTAGTTGAGACTCCAGTGTCATGGTGGAGGGCCTTTCTTGTGGTCTTGGGAGTCTGGGTGACTGGGGTGGTGGGTGTCCCTGCTGTGTTTAGGTCACCTGGGTCTCAGAGCACCACCAGCATTGTGGAAAGATGTGATGGGTTGGGAGGAGCTGAATTTGTGAGCCCATCACACTGTTGCCTGGTTCTGTATGGCTGCTGGCACCACAGGAGAACTTAGACATATTTTGCTGCTACTATAAGGTCCCATTACCTTCAGGGGAAGAAGCCAGATTCCCAGTTGCTGTTGTGGTTGCTTTGCCTCTTACCCTCCATTAGACAGTGGTGTGGGGCTGCATATCAACTTCTTTACTACTACTACATTTGGTTGACATTTGTTTGGGCTGTAGGATTAGCTGCAACAGCCAGAGAATGGCATCTGAGTGTACCATCTCTGTCCTTCCCCCTGTCATGCCTCCCTGCACATTCAAATATTCTTATCTTCAGATGTACTGATGTGTGAATCTCTTAGGCATCCTAGTGTGTTGAGCAGAGAAACCTTTGTTGTGTTATTGATGTATGGCTAGTTGTAGATTCATGAGGAGATACTATGAGTTGTTTCAATCTGCCATGATGCTAATGCACCCCTCAATTTTTGATTGTCTAAACAAGTCTTTATTTCTCCTACACTTTTGAAGAATAGTTTTGCTGGATATAGAATTCTAGGTTGGTAGGGTTTATTTATTATAATACTTGAAATATCTCCTCCATTTTTCCTTCCTTCCTTCCTTCCTTCCTTCCTTCCTTCCTTCCTTCCTTCCTTCCTTCCTTCCTTCCTTCCTTCCTTCCTTCCTTCCTTCCTTTCTTTCTTTCTTTCTTTCTTTCTTTCTTTCTTTCTTTCTTTCTTTCTTTCTTTCTTTCTTCTTTCAATATAATTGACAGATAACATTATTTTAGTTTCAGGTGTACAGCATAATGAATTTGATTATTGTAGGTATTGTGAAATAATCACCACAATAAGTCTAGTTAACATCCATTACCACACTTAGTTACAACTTTTTTCTTATGATGAGAGCTTTCAAGATCTGCTCTCTTAGCAACTTTTGAATGTATAATAGAGTATTAAACACAACTACCATGTTGTACATTATGTACCATGACTTATTTAGATTGTACTTGTTGACCAGCTTTACCCATTTTGCCCACCCCTACCCCAAGCCACTAGTAACCATTAATCTGTTCTCTGCATCATCTATGAAGTTTTTTCTAGTTTTCTCATATAAGTGAGATGATGTGGTATTTGTCTTTCTCTGTCTTACTTAATTCACTTAACATTATGTACTCAAGGTACATCTGTGTTGTTGCAAATTGCAAGATTTCCTTCCTTTATAAGGCTAAATAATATTCCATTGCTTATATATATGACATTTTTTTATGCATCCAACCATTGATGGAAACTTAAGTTGCTTCCATATCTTAGCTTTTTAAAATAATGCTAAAATGAAAATGGGGGTACATATATCTTTTCGAGTCAGTGTTTTTGTTTCCTTTGAATAAATGCCCAGAAGTAGAAATGCTAGATCATATAGCAGTTCTATTTTGAATGTTTTGAGGAATCTCCATGCTGCTTTTCATATTGGCTGTATCAGTTTACATTCTTACTAACAGTGCACAAGGTTTCTCTTTTTTCCATATCTATGCCAACATTTGTTATTTCTTGTCTTTTTGACAATAGCCATTCTAACAGGTGTGAGGTCAAATCTTATTGTAGTTTTGATTTGCATTTCCCTGATGATTAATAATGTATAACATCTTTTCATGTACCTGTAGCTGATTTGTGTGTCTTCTTTGGAAAAATGTCCATTTAGATCCTCTACACATTTTTAAATCTGTTTGTTCCTTTTTGCTATTGAAGTGTATCTGTTCTTTATGCATTTTGGCTCTTAATCATTTATGAGACATAGGATTTGAAAATATTTTCTCCCTTTTGGTAGGTTGACTTTCCATTTTGTTGATGGTTTTCCTTTACTGTGCAAAAGCTTCTTAGTTTGATATAGTTCCACTTGTTTATTTTTGCTTTTTTTGCCTTTCATTTTGATGTCATTCAAAAAATTGTCACTAGAACTAATATCAAGAAGCTTACCACCTATGTTTTTTTTTCTAGGAATTTTATGGTTTGAAGTCTTACATTTGAATCTTTAATCTATTTTAATTATTGTATTTTTAAATAATTTTACTAAAATATAACACAATATTATATTAGTTTTGGGTGTACACAATAATTATTCAACGTTTACATACCTAAAAAAGTGATCATTATAAGTCCAGCAACCATCCAATAACATACAATGCTATCAAAATATTGTAGACTATATTTCTTAGCTGTATAGTACATCCCCATGGCTCATTGGTTTTATATCAAGGTGTTCAAAACTCTTATTCCCTGTCACCTTGCAATTACAGTTGACATTTAATATTATGATATATTAGTTTCATATGTACAGCATAGTGGTTAGACATTTACATAATTTATTATGTGATCTCCTTGATTAATCTAGCACCCACTTGGCACTATACTTAGTTATTACCATATTATTAACTATATTCTCTTTGCTATACTTAAGATACCCATGATTATTTTGTAACTACCAATTTGTACATATCAATCCCTTCACCTTTTTCACCCAGTTCCCAAACCCTCCTCCCATCTGACAACCATCAGCTTGTTCCTTGCATCTATGAGTCTGTTTATGTTTAGTTTGTTCATTTATTCTGTCCTTTAGGTCCCACATATAAGTGCAATCATGTGGTGTTTATCTTTCTCTATCTGACTTATTTTACTCAGTATAATATCTTCTAGGCCCATCCATGCTGTCACCAATGGTAAAATGTTATTCCTCTTTACAGCTGAATAATCTTACATTGTGTATATGTATTCCTTCTTCTTTATCTAATCTATTGATAGGCAATTAGATTGCTTCTATATCTTGGCTATTGTAAATAATGCTGCAATGAACATAAGGGTGCATGTGACTTTTCAGATTAGTGTTTTGGATTTCTTTGGATAAATGCCCAGAAGCAGAATTGCTGGGTCATAAAGTAATCTATTCTTAATTTATTGAGGAACTTCCATACTGTTTTCCATAGTGGCTCCACCAATTTGCAATCCCACAAACAGTGCATGAGGGTTCCCTTTCTCCACATCTTAACTGATACTTGTTTGTTGATTTATTGATGGTGGTCATTCTGAAAGGTGTGAGGTGAAATCTCACTATAGATTTTATTTGTATTTCTCTGATAATTAGTGATATTGAACATCTCTTCCTATGTCTATTGGCTACCTATATGTACTCTTTGGAGAATTGTCTATTCAAATCCCAGATTCATTTTTAAATTGAATTGTTAGTTTTTGGTGTTAAGTTGTGTGAGTTCTTTATAAAGTTTGGATATTAAAAAAGTTTTGGATATTAACCCATTATTGGATATATCATTGGTGAATATTTTCTCCCATTTATTAGGTTGCCTTTCAGTTTTGCTTATCATTTCCTTTGCTGTGCAAAAACTTTTTAGGTTGATGTAGTCCCATTTAGTTAGTTTTTCTTTTGTGTTCCTTGCTCAGGGCAACATATCAGAAAAAATATTACTAAGAGAAATGTCAGAGAGTTTACTGCTTATGTTTTCTTTTACAAGTTTTATGATTTCGAGTCTTACATGTAAGTCTTCAACCAATTTTGAGTTTATTCTTTTTTAATTTTTAAAAATTTTTATTTATTTATTTTTTATGGTGACATTGGTTAACTAAATCCAATAAGTTTCAGTTGTACATTTTAACAGTGAGGCATATATATATATAATGTGTTCACCTCCCATAATTAGATTTCTTTCTGTTACCACATATTTGACCCCCTTTACCTCATCTACCTCCCCGTTACCCTCTGATAACCATTAGTCTATAGTCCATGTCCATGAGTCTTCGTTTGTTTGTCCTGTTCCTTTGTTGCTTTTAGGTTTATATCCCACACATAAGTGATATCATGTGATTTTCAACTTCTGACTGGCTTATTTCGCTTAGCATGATTATCTCAAGATCCACCCATGTTGTCGCAAATGGCAGTATCTCATCTCTTCTTATGGTTGAGTAATATTCCATTAGAGTTCATTCTTGTATATGAAGTAAGAATGTGGTCCAGTTTCATTGTTTTACATGTATCTTTTTAGTTTTCCCAATAACATTTATTAAATAGACTGTTTACCCCATTGTATAAACTTTCTTCTTTTGTTATAGATTATTTGACCATATAAGCATGGGTTTATTTCTGAGCTTTTTATTTTTTTCCCATTGATCTATGTGTCTGTCTCTATGCCAGTACCATGCCATTTCAATTACTATAGCCTTAAAGTATAGTTTGATATCAGGTAGTGTGATACTTCCAATTTTGTTCTTTTTTCTCAAGATTGGTCTGGCTATTAGGGGTCTTCTGTGGTGCCAAATAAATTTCAGGATTATTTCTTCTAGTTCTGTAAGAAATGCATTGGTATTTTGATAAGGAGAGCATTGAATCTATTAATTGCTTTCGATAATATAGATATTTACATTTTATTAATTTTTCCTATTCGTGAGCACAGTATATACTTTCATTTATTTGTATTTTTTCAGTTTCTTCAATGTCTTATATATTGGGTGCATACATATTTACAAGGGTTATAACTTCTTGTTTTATTGATTAAAAAGTCATGATGTAATATTTTTCTTTATCTCTTGTGACTGCCTTTGTTTTAAAGTCTATTTTTTCTGATATAACTATTGCTACCCCAGCTTCTTAAAATTTCCATTTTCATGAAATATCTTTCCTATCCTTTTACTTTCAATCTTTGTGTGTCTTTTGATCTGAAGTGTGTCTCATATAGACAGCATATATGTGGGTATTGTTTTCTTTTTCTTTCAGCTTTATTGCAATTTAATAGACAATTGCTCATATTTACATTGCACAATTCAATGAGTTTTTAAAAATTATAGTTGGCATACAATAATATATTAGTTTCAGTTGTACAACATAGTGATTAGAGATCTATATAACTTACAAATCAATCACTCCACTAAGTCTAGTACTCCTCATCCTCTTGTATATTTATTACAACATTATTAACTATTTTCTTATGTCACACTTTATATCTCTATGTCTATTTTGTAACTATCCATTTATACTTCTTAATCACTTTGCCCTTTTTTGCCATCCCCTCAACCCTTCTCCCATCTAATATCTCTCAAAATATTCTCTGTATCTATGAGTTTATTTCTGTTGTTGTTGTTGTTTATTTTGTTCTTTAGATTCCATGTGTACGTGAAATCATGTAATATTTGTCTTTCTCTGTCCAACGCATTTCATTCAGCACAATACCCTGTAGGCCCATCAAGGCAATATCTTTTTCCATTCCTTTCTTTTTAGATTCTGCGTGTCTTTTAATCTGAAGTGAGTTTCTTGTAGACAGCATATGTAGGGGACTTGTTTTCTTATCCATTAAGCCACACTTTCTTTTGGTTGGAGTACTTAATTCTTTTTCATTTGAGGTAGTCGTTGATAGGAATGGAGTTATTACCATTCTTGATTGTTTTGTTTTTAATATATGTATTTTTTTTTCTTAAAGAAGTCCCTCCAACATTTCCTGTAATACTGGCTTGGTGTTGATAAATTCCTTTAACATATTTTTGTTCAGGAAGGTCTTTATTTGTCCTTCATCTCTAAATGATAGCTTTGCTGGATAAAGTCTTCTTGGTTGTAGATACTGGGTTTCAATCATGATGAATATTTTGTGCCAAGCTCTTCTATCCTGCATTGTTTCTTTTGAGAAATCAGCTGCCAGTCTTATGGGTGCTCCCTTGTCAATAACTAACTGCTCTCTCTTACTTCATTTAAGATTCTCTCTTTGTATTTAACCTTTGGCATTTTAATTATGATATGTCTTGGTGTGGGCTTTTTTTGGGTTCATTTTTTTGGGGGACTCTCTGAGCTTCCTGGGGTTGTATGTATATTTCCTTCACCAGGTGAAGAAAGTTTTCCATCATTATTTCTTCAAATAGCTCTTTAACTTTTTTTTTTCCTTCAGGTACACCTATGACATGGATATTTTTACATTTAATTACGTCCTATTGGCTCCTTAATTTATTATAGTCTTGGCTTCTTTTTTTCTTGCCATTCTGATTGTGTGTTCTTGGCTTCCCCATTCTCTATATTGGTGGTTTGATTCTCTTCTTTATCCACTCTATTGATTCCCTCTAATATACTCTTCACCTCAGACAATGTATTCATTTCTGATTGGTTCCCTTTTATAATTTCCATTTCCATTTTTATTTTTTATTTTTTATCTCTTTGTTAAAGTTCTCACTGAATTCATCTACACTTCCCCTCAGTTCATTGAGTATCTTTATAACCAGTGTTTTAAACTTTGCATCTGTTAGATTGATTGACTCCATTTTTTTCTGGGTCTCTGTTCTGTTCTCTCATATGGATTCTGCTTCTTTGTCTTCCCATTTTGGCTGCACTTCTGTGTCTGTTTCTATGTACTAATCAAAGCTCCTAACTCTCTCAGTTTTATTAGTGTGGCTTTGTATAGTGGGTGTCCAGAGGCACAGTCCTGAGAAGGATTCAGCTGCAGGCCAAGTTTAGCCTCAGCCTATGCCCCTCAAGGCCACCTGTTACAATTTTGCAAGCAATCCACAGATGTTGTGCTTATAGTTGCCTCAAGGAACCAACATCAGAAACTGAGGCCAGCTGCCAGAAGT
Source organism: Macroglossus sobrinus (assembly GCA_004027375.1). NCBI lineage: Eukaryota > Metazoa > Chordata > Mammalia > Chiroptera > Pteropodidae > Macroglossus > Macroglossus sobrinus. Next base: position 25,020 of record PVKZ01006588.1, on the reverse strand, counting down.
GTAAATCTTGGTTTTGCTCAGCAATGACCACCGGACTTGCCGAGGACACACTAGATGTGACTTGCATAGGGCTGTGAGTTGGGGGATACATAATTTCAGAAATGTTTTTGGGCAGAGCAACTTCTTTTATCCAGTTTGATGACGTCTCAGCTATGGCGACACTGCGTCTGCACATTGGGAGGTGGGGAGGGCTCAAAAGAGGAAGAATGAATACCACCAGCACTTCTGCCTGGGAGAGAGCCTTGCCTTCTCCTCACTCTGACAACTTAGTGTCCTCCTGTAAGTCCCTGGTGACCCCCATGCTGCTGACCCGGTGCTAGTGCTCAGAGTGAGTAGGTCCATCTCTGTGAAAGTTCGCTTGCAGACATGGCCCCTTTAAGAGGTGTCTGCAGCTGCTAGCTGCCATTTCTGTAGCCTCTGTCCCACTCAGCCACTCAGGACTGAGCAGCCTTGGATCTTCACCCCTAGTAAGTTCTACTGTTCAGGTCTATTAATTATTTCTCTCCTTAGTTGTCGTGCTTCTGTTCATCTAGATCCCAGGTGACTTTCCTTGCTGTTTGCACCATATTTCTGTCACAACTTTGATTTCGTCACAAGAGGGATGAACAAAGCCTCCATTATCTATGCCATTTTCCCCTGCTTCTTTGTTTTCTTATTTATTCTGCTATCCTATGTCTTTTTATTGGAGTAATTAATCTGTTTGCATTTAAAGTAATTATTGATAGGTACATAGTTGTTGCCAATTTATTATTCATACATACGTTCTTCTTCTTACAGAAGTCCCCTTAACATTTCTTGTAATATTTGTTTGGTGGTGATAAATTTCTTTAGCTACTTGTTGACTGGGAGTCTCTTTATCTCTCTTTAAATTTTAAATTATAGCCTTGCTGAGTAGAGTAGTCTTAGTTGTAGTTCCTTGCCCTTCATCACTTTGAATACTTTCGGCTAATCCCTTTTGGCCTACAAAGTTTCTGTTGAGAAATCGTCTGATAGTCTTATGGGAGCTCCCTTGTAGGTAACTAACTGCTTTCTTTTACTGATTTTAAGATTCTCTTTGTTTTTAACTTTTGGTATTTTAATTATAATGTGACTTGGTGTGGGCCTCTTTGGATACATTTTGTTTGGGACTCTGTGCTTCCTAGACTTATATGTCTAGTTAGGAAAGTTTTTTTTGTCATTATTTCTGCAAATAGGTTCTCAGTCCCTTGTTCACTCTCATCTTTTTCTGTTACCCCTATGATGTGAATGCTCTTACACTGGATGTTATCCCAGAAGTTCCTGAAATAATCCCTAATTTTTGGATTATTTTTTCTTTTTGCTGTACTGATTGGGTGTTTTCAGTTTCCTTGTCTTCTAAATCACTGCTTTAAACCTCTACTGCATGTAATTTGCTGTTGATACCTTCTAGTATATTTTTTAAAATTTCAATTATTGTATTCTTCATTTCTGACTGGTTATTTTTTATATTTTCTATCACAATTTTTATGCTTTCTATCTTTTGGTTTAAATTATCATTGAGTTCATCTACTCTTTCTCTAACTTTGTTGAGCCTTCTTGTAAGCAGTGTTTTGAATTCTGCAGCTGGTAGATTGCTTGTCTCTATTTTGTTTAGTTCTTTTTCTGGAACTTTGTTTTGTTTTTTTTTTCATTTGGGACATGTTTATTTGTCTCCCCATTTTGGTTGCCTCCCTGTGTTGTTTCTATGTATTGGTTAGAATTGCTATATCTCTTGGTCTCAGTAGAGTGGCTTCATGTAGTAAGTGTCCTGTGGACCCTGTGGCATAGTCTCCCTGGTTACCTTGGCCAAGTTTTCCTGGTGTATCTCTTTTATGAATTGTGTGTGCCCTTATGTTGTAGTGAGCACTGATTGCTGTTTGCATAGCAATAGGAAGAATTGACCCTCAGGCTGATTGATTGTGAAGACTAGCCAGTGACTACAGTGGAGGAGTTGTTTTGCAGGGCTAACCATATGAAGCAGGATTTGCTTTAGCAGGGCTCTGGTGCCTGCCCATTCTGCTCTTTGGGTGTGTCATCCTTAGATGCATCCATGGGTTGTGTTCTGGCTGGGTCCATAGCCAGATACCATGTGTGCCAGTGCCAGGCCCTCATGGCAGTGGCTTGCTGCAGGCCAAGTTCAGCCACAGATTGTGCTATGCCCAAGACCTTCTGGCATAAGCCACCACGAAATCCACAGATGATCACCCTTGTGATGGACTTAGTGGTACCTCAAAAGGCCAAATTGCAAAGTGAGTCCAGCTGCTTCTAGTGCCAGGCTTGTGGCTGCTCGGCAAGGGGTACTGGGCATACTGAGGACAGATGTTGATGTTTAGGTTTTGTGAACCTTTGAGAACTTTTATGAAAACCTGCAGCATAAGCCAATACAGGTCATTTGTACAGAAAAGTCTCTAGAAGCATCTTGGGTTGGCCAGCAATTAGTGTGGAGAAGGGTCTCAGGGAATCACCAAGTAAGGCAACCAATGTTAGCCAGATTGATGGAAACTCAGATATGACAGCCACCTGCATTTGCCCACCAGGAGTGGGAAGAGCTCAACGAAGAAACAATGGATTCTGCCAGCACTCTGGGAGAAAGCTGCCACTCCAGCCCCCACCCTGAAGCTAGACAATTTAGTTTCTTCCTATATATCCTTGACTCCTTCTACCCAGAGCTCAGAACAAGTGAGCCTGTCAGTAAATAAGTTCACACGTGGGCCTTTTAAGAGCAATACCTGTAACTCCAGCTGCCTTCTGTCTCACTCAGCCTCAATCTTCTCTGGTTTGCTCAGTCAGCAGTTGTGGGGACTTTGCTTTCCTTCATTGGACTCCTGGCTGAGGAACTCAGTGTGGGTTGGAATATCCCTCCCTATTTTTAACCACCATTTGTGGTTTTGGGTACAGCCTTTGCCACATTTATTTCCCTCCTACCAGTCTTGAGGTTTTTCTGTATATCCTTAGTTATAGGACTTCTGTTCAGCTAGACTTCAGGTGATTTTCAATCATGATTGTGCTATAGTTTTGTTGTAATTTTGTTATGGTCACAAGAAAAGGCATGAACAAAGTTTAACTACTCTGCTATCTTAACCACAAATCTCTTTCCCCTCTTAAAAAAAACTTTTAAATTACCATTGACATACAGAATTATATTAGTTTCAGGTGTACAGTGATTAGACATTTATATAACTTACAAAGTGATCATGCTAATAAATCTAGCACACATCTGACAATAGTTATTACATTATTGACTATATTCCCTATACTATACTTTTCATCCCTATAACTATTTTGTAACTGCAAATTTGTAACCTCTTAATTTCTTCACATACTTCACTCATTCCCCCAACCCCTCACATCTGGAAACCATCAAAAAGTTCTCAGTATCTAGGAGTTTATTTCTGTTTTATTTATTTTGTTTCTTCAATTACACATATAAATTAAATAATATTTGCCTTTTTCTATCTTATTCCACTCAGCACAGTACCCTCTAGGTCCATCCATGTTGTTGCAGGTGGCAAGATTTTATTATTTTTAATGACTGAGTCATATTACATTGTATATATGTTCCACTTCTTTATTCATTCATATATTATGGATATTTAGGTTGCTTCAACATCTCGGCTATTGTAAATAATGCTCCAATGAACATTTAGATGCATATATCTTTTTGAATGAATGTTTTGGGTTTTTCCAAATAAATGCTCAGAAGTGGAATTATTGGTTCCTTCTTTGTACCTTGCTATAACCTTTGATTTAAATTATATATTTTTCTGGTATAAATATTGCTACTCCAGTTGTTTTTATTTTCATTTTCACAAAATGTCCTTTTCCATTTCTTTAAAGTCTGTGTGTGTCTTTCAATCTGAAGTTGCTTGCTTATCCATTCAGCCACCCATATCTTTTGATTGGAGCATTTAATCCACTTACATTTAAAGTAATTGTCGACAGATATATAGTTGTCATTTTATTATTCTTATTTTTGAGTTTTTTCTTAAAGCAGTTCCTTTAACATTCATTTTTCTTATTTTATTAATTTTTATTTTTCAGTTACAGTTGACTTATAATATTATATTGATTTCAGGTGTAAAACATAGTGTTTATACATTTATAAAACTTATAAAGTGATTACTCTGATAAATTTAATGCATTTACTACCATACATAGTTTTTATAATATTATTGGCTATATTCCTGATGCTATACTTTAAATTCTCATGATTATTTAGTTACTACCAATTTGCACTTCTTAATCTTTTCCCCTTCCCCTCCCAATCCCCCTCCCATCTGGCAACCATCAAAATGTTTTCTTTATGCATAAGTTGTTTCTATTTTGCCTGTTTGTTTATTTTGCTCTTTATGGAAAAATATATATGGCATTTGTCTTTCTCAGTTTGAGTTACTTCACTCAGCACAATACACACCAGGTTCACCCATGTTGTTGCACATGGCAAGATTTCATTCTTTTATGTGGCTGATTAATATTTTATTGTATATATGTACCGCCTCTTCTTTATCCATTAATAAACATTCATCCATTGATAAAAACCCAGGTTGCCTTCATATTTTGGCTATTGTAAATAATATAGCTATGAACATATGGATTTACGTCTTCCTTCAAAGTAGATTTTTTTTGTTTCTTAGGATAAATATCTAGAAGTAGGATTATTGGGTAGCTTTTTGTCTCTTGTTATAGCCTTTATTTTAAAGTCTATTTTGTTCGATATAAGTAGTGTCACACCAGCTTTTTTGTTTCTATTTTTGTGAAATATCATCTGTCTCTTTACTTTCATCTTTGTGTGTCTTTTGATCTGAAGTGAGTCTCTTTTAGGCAGCATATGTAAGGGACTTATTTTCTTATCCATTCATCCACTTTATGTCTTTTGATTAGAACATTTAATCTATTTACATTTAAAGTAATCGTTGCTAGATATGGGTTTATTGCCATTTTATTATTTATATTTTTAATTTGTGTTTTCTTTTCTTCTCCCCTTTCTTCTTCTTGCCCCCTTAATATTTCTTGTAATGCTGGTTTGATGGTGATAATCTCCTTTAGCTTTTTAATTAATTAATTAATTAAATTTTCATCTAGGCAGCTTTTTTTTTTTTAGGAATGGCCTTGTCTCCATGTCATTTTCTTTTCTTTTATAAAATTAGTTTCAAGTATACAGTACATTGGTTAGACATCTATATAGTTAATAAAATGATTCCCCTAATTGCTCCTTCTCTCCTATGGTTTTCCATCTAACCAATATATTAATGATAACTGCATTCCCTATGTCATGCTACCCATCTTCGTGACCATCTATTAGCTACTAATTTGTACTTCTTTAACTCTTCACCCATTTTCCCAACCCTTTGCTCCTCTGTCTGTCACCAAATTGTCCACTATATTTGTGAGACTATTTTAGATTAGTTTGTTCTTTTTTATTCCTTAGATTTTGCATATAAGTGAAACCATATGGTATTTATCTTTCTCTGTCTGACTTATTTCACTCAGCATAATAACCTCTAGATCCACCATGTCATTGCAAATGGTAAGATTTCATTTTTAATGGCTATATATATGAACCATAACTTATTTATTCAACCATCTGTTGATGGGCATTTAGTTTGCTTTCATATCTTGGCTATTGTAAGTTGTGCTGCCATAAACATAGGGATGTATAGATCTTTACGAATTATTGTTTTGGTTTTCTTTGGATAAATACCCAGAAGTACAATTGCTGGGTCAAAAGGTATATCCATTTTTAATTTTTTGAGAAACCTCCAGACTGTTTTCCATAGTAGTTATACCAATTTTGCAATCTCATCAACAATGTATGAGGATTTCCTTTTCTCCACATCCTTGCCAACACTTTTTTTTTTGATTTATTGATGATAGCCATTCTGACAGGTGTGAGGTGATATCTCATTGTGGTTTTAGTTTGCATTTCTCTGATGATTAGTGACCTTGAGCAACTTTTCATATGTCTTGGCCATCTATATTTCCTCTTGGAAGAGCATCTGTTAGATCTTTTGCCCATTTTTAAAATAAATTGTTTAATTTTTTGTTGTTAAGTTGTATGTGTTATTTATGTATTTTGGATATAAACCTCTTATCAGATGTATCCTTAACGAATATCTTCTCTCAGTCAGTTGTTTTTTTGTTTGTCAATGGTTTTCTTTGTTGTACAGAAGCTTTTTAGTTTGATGTAGTCCCATTTGTTTATTTTTTCTTTTGTTTTTCTTGCTTGGGGAGATATGTCCGAAAAGAAATTACTGTTAGCAACATTAGAGAGTTTATTGCCTATGTTTTCTTCTAGTAGTTTTATGGTTTTGGGTCTTACATTTAAGTCTTTAATCCATTTTGAGTCTATTCTCGTATATGGTGCAAGAAGGTGGTCCAGTTTCTTTCTCTATTTTGCATATATCTGTCCAATTTTTACAACACATTTATTGAAGAGACTGTCTTTACTCCACTGTATATTCTTACCTCCTTTGTCATATATTAAGTGAGTGTATAGGTGAGGATTTATTTCTAGGCTCTCTATTCTGTTCCATTGATCAATGTATCTGTTTTTATACTTGTACCATGCTTTTTTGATTATTGTAGACTTGTAGTATAGTTTGATAGCAGATAGTGTGATACCTCTAATGTTGTTCTTCTTTCTTAAGATTGCTGTGTTTCTTTGGGGTCTTTTATGGTTCCATATAAATTTTAGGATTTTGGTTGTATCTCTCTGAAAAATGCCATTGGTATTTTGATAGGGATAGCATTGAATCTATAGATTGCTTTGTGTATTATGGCCATTTTAATGATGTTGATTTTTCCTGCCCATGAGCACAGTATATGCTTCTATTTATTTGTATCTTCTTCAATTTTTTTTAAATGACTTATAATTTTCTGAAAACAAGTCTTTTACCTCCTTGGTTAATTTAGTTGCCAGATATTTTATAGTTTTTTGGTGCAATTGTAAATTGGATTGTTTTCTTAATTTCTCTTTCTGAAAGTTTATCATTGGTATATAAAAATGTCAGGGACTTTTAAATATTTATTCTGTAACCTGCTACTTTACTGAATTCATTGATTAGTTCTAACAGTTTTTTGGTGGAATCTTTAGGGTTCTCTATATGTATCATGCCATCGGCAAATAATGAGAGTTTTACTTCTTCCTTTCTAATTGTATACATTTTATTTCTCTTTCTTGTCTTATTGCTGTGGCTAAGACTTCCAATACAATGTTGAAGAGGAGTGGTGAAAGTGGGCATCTTTGTCTTGTTCCTGATCTTAAGGAAAATGCTTTTAGCCTTTTCTCATTGAGTATGATGTTAGCCGTGGGTTTGTCGGTTTGTCATATATGACCTTTATTATGATGAGGTATATTACCTCTCTTCCCACTTTAATAAAATATTTTTTAAATGTTAAGAGAAACAGTTTATTTTTTTTATTTATTTAACTTTATTTTTAAAGTTTATTTATTTTAATGTTTCAAGTATACAGTACATTGTTTAGACATCTACATATTTTGTAAACGATCCCTCCAATTGCTCCCTCCCCCAGTGACCCTCCACCTAGCCTATGTATTAATGCTAACTACATTCCTTGTGCCATGTTATCCATCCCTGTGACCATCTATCAGCTACTAATTTGTACTTCTTTAATCCTTCATCCCATTCTCCCAGCCTCCCCAAACCCTTCCTCTCTATTCATCACCAAATTGTCCACTACATTTGTGAATCTGTTTTTGATTAGTTCATTCTTTTTAATTCCTTAGACCCACATATAAATGAAATCATATAGTGTTTATCTTTCTCTGTCTGACTTAAATACTTTCTAGGTCCATCAAAGCAATACCTTTCCCATCCTCTTCCTTTTAATATGTAGGGGTCTTGTTTCCTTATTCTTTCAGCCTCTCTGTCTTTTTGTTAGAGTACTTAATTCTTTTCCATTTTAGGTACTTATTGATAGGAATGTAGTTGTTACCATTCTTTATTCCTTTTTTTAATACATGTTTTTTTTTTCTTCTTAAAGAAGTCTCTCCAACATTTCCTGTAATACTGGCTTAGTGGTGATAAATTCCTTTAGCTTATTTTTGTCTGGGAAGCTTTTATCTGTTCAACTCTAAATGATAGCTTTGCTGGATAAATTATTCTTGGTTGTAGATCCTGGGTATTCATAGTGTCAAATATTTTTTTCCAAGCTCTTCTGTCCTGCATAGTTTTTTTTTTTTGAGAAATCAGCTGCCAGTCATATGGGTGTTCCCTTGCTGCGTTTCTCTTGGTGCTTTTAAATTTTTTTTTGTATTTAATCTTTGACATTTTAATTTTGATTGGGCCTCTTTGGATCCCTGGCTTTTGGGATTCTTTGAGCTCCCTGGGGTTTCATGTAGATATCCTTCACCAGGTGAGGGAAGTTTTCAATCATTATTTCTTCAAACAGCTGTTCAACATCTTGAATTTCTTCAGTTACACTGATCAGACAGACATTTGGGTGCACTGGTAGAGGGAACATTGGATACCACTGGCACTTCTGTACACAGTGAGTCTTGCTAAGGCCCTCACTCTGACAATGTCTCCCTATAAGTCCCTGGTACCTCCTGCATTCAGGCGAATGGAACTTGTGCTCAGAAAGAGCAGATCTGTCACCATGAAAATCAGCTCGTAGACTTGGCTCTTTTAAGAGGTGTCTGTTGCTGCTGCAGCCTTCATCTCACTCAGCCACTTGAGACCAGGCAGCCCTGCATCCTTGCCCAGTTCTACCTTTTGCCATTGCAGGGAGTTTTCTTGGATTTCTCCCTAGTTGTATGGCTTGTTCATCCCATACAACTTTTCCTTGCTGCTGCTCCTTGTTTCCATCACAACTTTGATTTGCTCACGAGAGAGATGAACAGAGGCTCTATCATCTATGCTATTTTTTCTCTCTATTTTTATTTATTTTTTCTTATGGTGACATTAGTTAATGAAATCCAATAAGTTTCAGCCATACACATTAAAAGTAAGACACATATATATTTACACTGTGTGTTTACCTCCCATAGTTAGATTTTTTTCCATCACCACATATTTGACCCCCTTTACCCTGTCTACCTCCCCCCTCATGCCCTACCCTGTATCCTCTGGTAACCATTAGTCTATAGTCCATGTCCATGAGTCTCTGTTTGTTTGTCCTGTTCCTTTGTTGCTTTTAGGTTTATATCCCACATAATCTTTATCATGTGATTTTCAACTTTTTCCTGTCTGGCTTATTTCGCTTAGCATGATTATTTCAAGGTCCATCCAAGTTGTTGCAAATGGCAATATTTAATCTCTTTTTACGGCTGAGTAATATTACATTATATGTATGTACCTCAGCTTCTTTAGCCCATCATCTGTCATAAGACACTTTGATAGCTTCCATGTCTTGGCCAGTGTGAATAATATTGCTATGAACATCGATGTGCAAATATCTTTTCAAATATGAGTTTTCAAGTTTTTAGGGTAAATACCCAGTAGAGGGCTTGCTGGATCATATGGTACATCAATTCTTAGTTTTATGAGGAACCTCCATACTGCCTTGCATAGTGGCTGCACCATGCTGAGAATTTTCATCATAAATGGATGCTGGATTTTGTTGAATGCTTTTTTGCATCATCAATATGATCATATGGTTTTTATCTTTTGATTTTTAAATGTGGTGTATGACATTAATTTTTTATGAATATTGTACCAACTTTGTATCCCAGGAATAAATTAAACTTGATCATAATGTATGATATTTTTAATGTATAGCTAAATTTGGTTTGCTAATATTTTGTTGAGGATTTTCACATAAATGTTCATAGTAGATATTGGCCTATAGTTCTCTCTTTTTTTTTTTGTAATGTCTTTGTCTGGTTTTGGAATCAAAGTAACGGTGGCCTAATAAAGAAATTAGGGAGCCTTCCTTCTTCTTGAAATTTTTTGGAATAGTTTGGGAAGAATAGTTGTTAATTCTTTATTGAATGTTTGGTAAAATTCTCCTGTGAAGCTATGTGGTCCAGGACTTTTGTTTTTTGGGAGGTTTTTGATTACTGATTCTAGTTCATTGGTGGTAGATAGTTCAGATTCTCTGTTTCTTCTTGACTCAGTCTTGGGAGATTGTATGTTTCTAGGAATGTGCCCATTTCATCCAGATTGTGATTTTGTTGACATATAATTGCTTGTAGTATTTTCTTATGATTCTTTGTATTTCTGTGAAGGATGAAGTTACTACTCCTATTTAATTTCTGACTTTATTTATTTGAGTCCTCTCTTCTTTTTCCTTGATGAGCCTAGTTAAAAGTTTATCAATTTTGTTTATTCTTTCAAAGAACCAGGTCTTGGATTCATTAACCTTTTGTAATGTTTTCTAGATTCTATTTCACTTATTTCTGCTCTGATCTTTATTATTTTCTTTCTTCTATTCACTTTGGGCTTTGTTTCCTGTTCTTTGTCTAGTTCTTCTAAGTACAAGTTTAGATTGTTTATTTGAACTTTTCTTTTTTTCTTGAGGTGGCTTGTATTGTTATAAATTTCCCTCTTAGGACTGCATTTTCTGTGCCCCATAGATTTTTTGTCATTGTGTTTTCATTTTCATTTGTCTCTAGGTATCTTTTGGTTTCTTCCTTGATCTCATTCATAGCTCATTCATTGTTTAGCAGTATGTTATTTAGCTTCCATGTGTTTGTGTATTTTCTAGTTTTTATTTTCCTGTAGTTGATTTCTGGTTTCATACCATTGTGATCAGAGAAAATGGTTGATATGATTTCAATCTTCTTAAATGGATTGAGGCTTGTTTTGTGTCCTAACATATGAACTAATCTGGAAAATGTTCCATATGCACTTGAGAATAATGTATATTTTGCTGCTTTGGTGTAAATGCTCTGAAAAAATTGTTAAGTCCATCTGGTCTAGTGTGTCTTTTAGGCCCATTGTTTCCTTGTTGATTCTTTGTTGGGAAGATCTGTCCATTGGTTTCAATGGGGTGTTAAAGCCTCATACTATGAATGCACTACTGTTGATCTCTCCTTTTATGTCAGTAAATACTTGCTTTGTGTATGCAGGTGTTCCTATGTTGGGTGTGTATATGTTTACTTGGGTGATGTCCTTGATTTATCAATTCCTTTATCATTATGTAATGCCCTTCTTTGTCTCATATTATAGCCTTTGTTTTAAAGTCTATTTTATCTGTTATAAGTATTGAGACCCTGCCTTGTTTTTCATTTCAATTTGTATAAAATATCTTTTTCCATCCCTTTAATTTCAGTCTGTGAGTGTCATTTGATCAGAAGTGGGTCTCTGATAGACAGCATATGCAAAGATCTTGTTTTCTTATCCATTTGGCTATACTATATACTTTTTAAAAATTAATTTATTTTTTAAATTGAGGTAATGATTAAAATTCCCCCCCATCTACATCTCTCCTCCCTTCTTCCCCTACCCTCTGGTCACCACTATTCCATTGTCATATCCACAAGTCTTTATTTGTTTGTCATGCTCATTTGTTGCTTTTAGGTTTATATCCCACGTATAAGTGATATCATGTGATCTTCACCCTTTCTTGTCAGGCTTATTTCGCTTAGCATGATTATCTTGAGGGCCATCCAGGTTGTCACAAATGGTAGTATTTCATCTCTTCTTATGTCTGTGTAATATTCCACTGTATATATGTACCATAGTTTTGTATCCAATCATCTGTCGTAGGAAACTTCGGTTGCTTCCATGTCCTGGGTACTATGAATAGTGCTGCTATGAACCTCGGTGTGCAAATATCTTTTTGGATATGGGTTTTCAAGTCTGTTTTTGGTAAATAACCGATAGCAGGATTGCTGGATCATATGGTAGATCAATCTTTAGATTTTGAGAAATCTTTATACTGTTTTCCATAGTGGCTGTACCAATTTGCGGTCCAACCAACAGTGTATGATAGCTATTCTGACAGGTGTGAGATGGTATCTCATTGTGATTTTGATTTGCATTTCCCTAATAGCGAGCAATGTTGAGCATCTTTTCAAATATTTGTTGGCCATTTGTATGTCCTCTAGGGAGAAGTGTCTCTTCAGGTCCTCTGCCCAATTTTTTATTGGATCATTTGTTTTTTGAAGTTATTGAGTTTTATGAGCTTTTTGTATATTTTGGATATTAGGCCCTTATCAGAGCTGTTGCTTACAAATATATGTTCCTATTTGGATGGTTGTCTCTTTACCCTGTTGATGATTTCTTTTGCTAAGCAGAAGCTTTTTAGTTTGATAGTCCCATTAATTTATTTTAGCGTTTACTTCCCTTGTTTTTGAGGTCAAATTCATAAAATTCTTTCTAAGTCCAAAGTTCTTGAGTTTAGTTCCTATGTTTTCTACTATGCATCTTATTGTTTCAGGTCTTATACTCAGATCCTTAATCCATTTTGAATTAATGTGGTGTGTGTCGATAGACAACAGTCTAGTTTCATTCTTTTGCAAGCGGTTTTCCAGTTTTCCCAGCACCATTTATTGAAGAAGCTTTCCTTTCTCCACTGTATGTTTTTTGCTTTTTTGTCAAAAATTATTTTAATATGGGTTTTCTCTGGACTCTCAATTCTGTTCCACTGGTTTGTGTGTCTGTTTTTCGGCTAATTAACATACCGTTTTGATTACTGTCACTTTGTGGTATAATTTGAAGTTGGGCAGAGTGATGCCTCCATCTTCTTACTTTCTTCTCAGGATAACTTTGGCAAATCGGGGTCTTTTGTGCTTCCATACAAATCTGATGATATTTTGTTCCATTTCTTTAAAAATTCTGATAGGATTTTGATGGAGATTGCATTAAATCTGTATAATGCTTTAGGTGATATAGTCATTTTAACTATGTTAATTCTTTCAATCTAAGAACAAGAATGTCTTTCCATTTCTTTGTAGCTTCTTCAATTTCTTTTAATAGGGTCTTATAGTTTTCATTATATAGGTCCTTAACATGTTATGTTAAATTTATTCCTAGGCATTTGATTCTTTTTTTTTCAATTGCAAAAGGAATTATTTGTTCCACTTATTTTTCTGACACTTCATTATGAGAATATAGGAATACTATGGATTTTTGAACATTGATTTTGTATCTGAAACTTTACTTGCTTATTGTTTCTAGTAGAGTACTTGTGGAGTCTTCAAGGTTTTCTATATAGAGAATCATGTCATCCACAAAGAGTGACAGTTTGACTTCTTTGTTATCTCTTTGGATGCCTTTTATAACTTTTCCTTGTCTGATTGCACACTCTAGGACCTCCAATGTTATATTGAATGAGAGTGGTGATAGTGGAAAGCTAGCCTTGTTCCTGATTTTAAAGGGAAGGTTTTTAGTTTTTCACCATTAAGTATAATGTTGGCTGAGGGTTTGTCATATATGGCCTTTATTATGTTAAGGTATTCTCTTTTTATACCAATTTTGTTAAGTACTTTGATCATAAATGGATGCTGTATCTTGTTAAAGGCACTTTCTGTATCTATTAATATGATCATATGATTCTTAGTTTTTAATTTGTTTATGTGGTGTATCACATTAATCAATTTGCATATGTTGAACCATCCTTGTGCCTCTGGGATGAAGCCCACTTGATTGTGGTGTATAATCTTTTTAAAATGTTGCTGTATTCAGATCACTAGTATCTTACATAGGATTTTTTCATCTGTGCTCATGAGAGATATTAGTCTGTAGTTTTCTTTTTTTGTGTTATCTTTACCAGGTTTTGGTATCAGGGTAATATCTGCCCCCATGAAATTAGCTGGGAAGTATTGCCTCCTCTTTAATTTTTTTTGGAAGAATTTGAAGAGAACAGGTATTAAATCTTCTTTGAATTTTTGGTAAAATTCACTGGTGAAGCCACCTGGTCCTGGACTTTCAATTTTTTGGTAGTTTTTGATGATTGTTTCAATTTCCATACTGCTGATTGGTGTATTTAAATTTTCCAGTTCTTGATTCAGTCTAGAAAGGTCATATTTTCTAAGTACATGTATATTTATTCTAGGTTATTAATTTTGGTTTTATATACTTTTTCATAGTATTCTTGTATGATCCTTTGTATTTCTGTAGTGTCTGTTATAATTTACCCTCTTTCATCCCTGATTTTGTTTATTTGTGTCCTTTATTCTTTTTCTTTAGTGAGTCTAGCCAGGAATTTTTCAATTTTATTAACCTCAAAGAACCAACTCTTTGTCGCATTTATTTTTTCTATTGTTTTTTTAAATTTTATTTTTATTTATTTCTGCCCTAATTTTGATTATTTCTTTGCCTGCTGCTAACTTTATTATTATTATTATTATTATTATTATTATTATTATTTATTATTTTAAAATGAAGCATTTGGTTGTTTAATTGGGCTCATTCTTGTGTTTGGAGACATGCCTGTAATGATGTAAACTTTTCTTTTATGACCACTTTTGCCATGTTCCAAATGTTTTGATATGTTTTACTATCATTATCATTCATTTTTATGTATCTTTTGATCTCTCTTTTTATTCCTTCTCTTAACCAGTAATTCTTCCATAGTATGTTGTTTTATCCCCATGCATTTGTGGTTCTTTTTGCTTTCTTGTTACAGCTGATCTCTAGTTTGAAAGCATTATGATCATAGAGTAAGGTTGGTATGATTTCAACCCTCTTATATTTGTTGAGGCTCTCTCTGTGTCCCAGTATGTTGTCAATCCTTGAGAATGTTCCATGTGTACTAGAGAAGAATGTATAAGCAGCTGTTTTGGGATGGAAGGCTCTGTTATTGTCAATTATGTCTGGTTGGTCTACTGTATCATTTAAGGATATTTCCTGATTAATTTTCTCTTTGGATGATCTATCCATATTTGACAGTGGGGTATTTTGGTACCCTATTAGGATAGTGTTTTGGTCTATTTCTCCCTTTAGCTTCTGTTAGTATAATTGCTTTATATATTTTGGGGCTCCCTGATTGGGAGCATGGATATTAATAAGTGTTAAGACTTTTGATGTATGATTCACTTTATTATTATGAAGTGTCCCTTGGTGTCTTTCTTAACATTTTTAAAAATTTTACCTCTATTTCATCTGATATTAGTAACCGCTAGTCCTGCTTTTCTCTGAATGCCATTTTCTTGAAATATCATTTTGTACTCTTTCACTTTGAGTCTATATTTGTTTCTGGAGGTGAGATGTGTCTCCTGGAGGCAGCATATGGTTGAGTTTGTTTTTTGATTCATTCTGCAACTCTGTGCCTTTTTATTGGTGTGTTTAGTCCATTAACATTTAGAGTTATTACTGAAATATGAGGTTTTCTTATAGCCATTTTATGTTTTGCTTTCTGGTAGCTTGGTGTTTCCATTGCTTCCTTGTTTTTATGTTTCTGTTTTCTTTATTTTTGTTAGCTCTTGTAGGTTTTCCATTTGGTTCTTCTTATTTTATGTTATATACTTCAGTTCTGATTCTTTGGTGGTGGTTACTATTATGAATATGTAAAGGATAGTTATATATATTTGTAGTCATCCCTTTTCTTCTGTGTGTGCCTTATCTCCATTTCTCTTTGTGAATTTGGATCTTTGAATCCCCCCTTTTCAGTCATTGTTATTTCAATTTGTCCCAATGTATGCTGAACATTCATTACTATCTTGTTATAACATTTCTCTATTTATTATTTAAGCTTATAATGTACTGTTTCTAGTAAGGATTGCACTCCTCTACTTCTACCAGCCTACTGGTCACCTTACTCCTAATTATGCTTTTTTTTTGTCATTTTGTTTTAGGTCAGCTGATTCCTTAAGGATTTCCTGTAGTGCGGGCCTCATAGTGAAGAAGTCCCTCATTTTTTGTATGTCTGGAGTGGTATTACTTTCTCCTTTATATCTAAAGGAAAGCATAGCTGGATACATTGTTCTTGGCTGGTAATTTCTTTTATTTAATAGTTTAATATTTGCTTCCATTTCTTTCTGGCTTGTAAGGTTTGTACTTTGAATTCTGATGATAATCTAATGGGTTTTCCTTTATTGGTTACCATCTTCTTTTCTCTGGTTGCCTTGCGAATTCTGTCTTTGTCTTTGATTTTTAATAATTTTAATACAATGTGTCTTGGTGGAGTCCTTTTCTGGTTGAGATAATTGGGTATTCTATTGACTTCTTGAATTCCAAGCTTCAGTTTATTCTTCAGATTTGAGAAATTCTCATCAACTATTCATCTGAAAATGAATTTTAATCCCTGCTTATTTTCTTCCTCTTTGAGAATGCCCATTATTCTTACATTTCCTCTCCAGATGGTATCATCTAGTTCTTGTATTTCTCTTTCATTCTTTTTTATTCTTTGGTTTCCTTCTTCTTCCTTCTAATTTATTTTTAAATTTCTGTCTTTGATATCACTGATCCTTTCCTCCATTTTGTCGACTCTGTTTCCCAAGCTTGTTATTTCATTTTTCAACTCTCAGTAGGTTCTTTTTCTCCAAAAGATCTATTCAGTTTTTTTGAGGGTTTCAATCTTATTGCTAAAGAACATTCTGCTCATTTAATTGTTTTTCAATTCTATAATTGTTTATATGAATTTTTTTTTAATCTCATTTAGTTTTTTGAGCGTTACCATTCTGAATTCTCTGTCATTTAAGTTGTATATTTCTATGTCTTTAAGCTTATTTTCTGGAGATTTTTATCTTTCTTTCTAAGATGCTTTATCTCCTTGGTTTTTCATAGTGTTTAATGGACTATTTCTCTGCCTGAGCATTAATGGAAATGTATTCTGATTTTTTTTTCCAAAAAGATTTATTTTATATTGGTCCCTAGCCTGTTACAAATAATGTGTTTTTCTTTTGGTTTCCAGTAGGTGGCGTCTAAACCTCTTGGATCTCTGCTTTATATAAAGTCTTAATAATGTCTTTTTGTTTCTTATAGATGTTTACTTACACTCACTACCCTCAGTCTCAGTTCCTGATAGTGTTAACAACATTTTGGTAGCATTTACTCAGCTTGCCCTGGATTCCGTGGCTTTCCATCTTGGAGAGTATAGGAGGAGGGGCCCTCTGGTTTGGGGGATGAGACCTGCAGCTCAGCCTTGGTTTTACAACCGTGGCTGGTAAAAATCAACTGTTGTTTTTCTGCTGTCCCCACTTTTCTGCCATTCCTGTTTCTCTGCCTTCTGCCCTGTTGTCTGGGCCCTGCTGCCAGCTGAGTGGAGTTCACAATTCTCCCAGGCAGAGCTGTTCAGGGAAATCACTGCACCTTCTCCACTTCTCCTCCTCCTAGAGAGAGCTCTGGTTGGGAGAGGCAAGTTCTTTCTTTCTCCCAGTCCACCCCACGACACTCTGGGTTCTGACCTGTGGTAGCTCTTATGCACAGATCCTATGCTCAGACATGCTGGTGTGCAGTTTGGATGTTTTTTGTTGAGTTTTAGATATTCAGCTTATTGTTGTTTCAAGGGGAGAGATCCAGGATTGTCTCTCACTTCACCATGTTTCTGATGTCACTCTACCCTATATCTTTTGATTGGAACATTTAATACATTTACATTTAAAATTATAGGTAATAGTTACTACCATTTTTTAATTTACTTTTGTTATTTCTACTTTCTTTTTTACCCCCCTTTTTTTTTTTTTTACAGAAATCCCTTCAACATTTCTTGTAATACTGGCTCATAGTTGATTAATTCCTTAAGCTTTTCCCTGTCTGGGAATCTCTTTATCTACCTTCCATTTTAATGTAAAGCCTTGCTGGGTAGAGTATTTGTGGTTGTAGATTCTTGTTTTTTCATAACTTTGAATATTTCTTGCCATTCCCTTCTGGCCTGCAAAGTTTCCATTGAAAAATCAGCAGACATTCTTATGGGGGTACCTTTATAAATAACTAGCTGACTTTCTCTTGCTGCTTTTAAGATTCTCTCTTTTTGACTCCAGTAGAGGAGCTGTGTAGGTCTGACCTTACAGAGCAGGATTCACTTAAGTGGGGCTCTGGTTCCATCCAAGTTTGCTCTTTGGGAGTGTCATTTGTAGGTGGTACTCTGTGATGTGATCTGAAGCTGGCCACCTTGTGTTCTGGTTCTGGGGACTCTTGAGATGGTTTAGGTCTGAGTAAGCTGCTGCCTTTGCCCTGCTTGGGACCACTTAGTATGTGTTACAGAGGTATCTGCAAATGGTTGCCACTTGTACTGGGCTTGGAGGTGTCTGGGAGACACTAAGTTGTGAACCACATCTGTCTTTTGCTAGTGCCCATTGTGGGGATGCTTATCAAGATGTATGGGAAATGCCAAAGGTCAGTGTTCTTTGTTTAGGGTTTGTGAACCTTTGAAAGATTTTAGGAATGGCTGCAGCTTGTGCCAAGACAGGCCATTTGTATGTAAAGCCATTGGAAGTGGTTTGTGTAGACCTCCAAGTTGGGTTGAATGGGTCCTCAGGGAGTTACCAGGGCAGAAAAAAAATGATGTTAGCTAGTTTGATGGAGACCCAGACATGGCTCATACCTGTTTGGAGAAAGTCTTACTCTATCCTTTGCCCTGAAGTCAGACAATTCAGTTTCTCCATTTATAACCCTGATGCCCTTCAAGCTGTTTTTTCAGTCCTGGAGCTCAGAGTGAGTGAGCCTATCAGTGAGTAAGTTTTCATGTGGACCCTTTAGGAGAAACACCTGACACTGTAGCAGCCCTCTGTTTCACTCAGCCAAAATCTCCACTGACTTCCACAGCTATAAGTTGTGGGGACTTCTCTTTCTGGCATTGGAACCCTAGATTCTGGAACCTGGTGTGGGGCTGGAGCCCCTTGGTCTTCAGGTAGGACCTCCAAAGCCATGATATCCTTCCTGATTTTTAACCTCCACATGCAGGTGTGAGACTAGCTTGTTTAGTGTTTCTGCCTCTCCTCTCAGTTTTGAGGTGATTTCTTCTGTAAATTTTTAGTTGTTGGAGTTCTATTTAGCTAGACCAGGCAATTCTAGCTGATGGTTGTTGATGGTTGTTTTGTAGTTTAGTTGTAATTTTGATGCATTTGTGAGAGGAGGCAAGCGCAGCCTTTAGCTATCCCACCATCTTGACCAGAAGCCTATTTTGAGTATATTTTATTTTTCTTAAATATGGCCTCTTCATGTGGTGAGCTAATGCATTTTTTAATACTGATTCCATCTTTTTCATCATTCTTCTTCCTCCTTTTTCTTCTATTTACTCATTCCTTTTTCTCTACCTTTATCTAGACCAGGGAATTTCATTTAGAGATGCACCTAAGAACAGTATCAGCTTATGGGAAGGAGAGTTTACTAAAATTTTCAAGAAGAGCTTCTAGGAGAAGAGATATGTGTCAACATGATGAAAGATTTATTAGGTGTGTAGAAAAAAAAGATATTCTAGGTAGGAGTAACAACATGAGCATCAATTGATATGGCAATGAAGAAGCCATTGGTGATTTATGGGACAACCATTTTAGTTGAGCATTTGGGGGAGAAGCCAGACTCAAACAAACAAAAGTCCAACATATATATTTGGTATTTGCTTGTTGACTCTTAGGCATTGTGTTAGTTTTAGATTCAAAGATGAGTAAGACTGCCTAAGCCCTTAAAGGGTGTAGTTTGTAGAAATAAATAAATAAACAAATAATTAGAATTCAGGGTTATTGTAGAGATCTTATCAAAGAGTTATGGATTCCATGAGAACAAAATGATTAAATCCTACCTTGGAGAGAGAGAAAAAAACTAACTTTTTTTTAAGACCCATTATATGTCAAGGACTGTGCCAAATACTTTAAGTGTATTATTTTATATATTTTTCTCAAAAACCCTATGAGGTAGATATTATTATACTCATTTTAAAGATAAGAATCATGAAATTCATGGAGGTTAATATCCTGCTCAAGTTTGCACAGCTAGGGAATCATAGTCAGGATCTGTACCCTGGTATTTCTGATATGTAGGTCATGCTTTTTCAATTACACTTTGTTGATCAATAGTGATTTTCTTTGGAATTGACAGTTGGATTGAGTTTTGAATGTTAAGTTCATCCAGAAAAGTGAGCAAAGGGTATTCCAGGAGACTGGAGCAGTATGTGCAAAAGCATAGAAGTGGTGATGAGAATGGTTGGTATAATTGGGGAACAGAGAGTCTTTTGGTGTGGCTAAAGTGAGGAATATTTAGTGGGGTGTGGCTAAAGATAAGATTGCAAAGGGAAACAAGGTCCAGTGCATGCAGGACCATATAAAACTCTAAAAGAATTTCTATTTCATACTGTAGGCAATTAAGTACAACTGAGGGGCTTTAAACAAGTATGACCTAACTGACCTATATTTTAAAAAATCATTCTGGTTGTTCTGTAGAGGATGGTTTGAAGTAAGGTAAGAGAGAAGAGAAATTAGTTAGCAGGTGGTGGCAGTGACTCAGGGAAGAATCATGGTGGTTTGAGATAGTGGCAGTGGAGGTGGTGAAGATTTGTTGGATTCTGGATCTATTCTGATTTATTTTGAATATTAAATGGACAGAACTCCTGGTGAGTTGGATGTGAGTAATGAGGAACAGGGATTCCATGTTGTGAGTAAATTTATGGTGAGGAAATGGAGGAAGCCGGTATTAATTTCTGACTGATTGAAGGAAACTTCAAGTGGAAGTAATGAAGAAAGGTCAGGGGCAGTTAAATGCATGTGGAAGATTTTGTAAGATAGGTGAAATATCTGTGTGGAAGGAGCCAGTGGAGATAGATGTTGGAAGATATAAAAAGTGAGATAGTGTATAGATCAAGGACCCAGAGAAGACGGGAGGAGATGTGACCTACAGTCCAATTATAAAGTTCAACTTTTAAAAAGAAAAGCATTTCTATCTCTGAAACTGCAGAAAAAGAATGCATATAGACGAGTGTGGAGATAAATAAAAATAAATAAATATCTCTCTATAAATACATAACAATATACCTTATATAACAGTGTATATTATATATACACATATATGCCTACCTGGTCCTATATACAATTACTATATAATACTATTACATATACTATATATGGTCAAAAACACTATATACTGGTATATACTATATACATATATAATATATATAATATAATGTATATATTATATATACGATTATATACATATGTACTATTATATAATAGATACTAGATATATGCTATATTATGTATATATACTGTGCAATGTATATAATCACTGTATATATCTTTATTTTGCAAATATTTCAACTCATAGAAGTGTTTTGTAATAGTGCAAAGAACTCCTACATATCCTTCATTCATATCTATTAACTGTTAACATTCTGCCATATTAGCACTTGCTCTGTCTTTATAATCTTAATCATTTTTTATTATTGCTAAACCATTTGAGAGTTAGTTGTAGATTTTCTGATGCATTACCCCTAAATATTTTAGTGTATATCTTCTAAATATAAGACATTTTCTTATTTATATCACTACAGTAAAATTCAGGATATTTGAGATTTATAGAATATCTTTATTTAATTTACTGTCCATATTCAAATCTTGATAATTGTCTCAATAATGTCCTTTATAACAATATCTACCTCCTAATTCAGAATTCAATCCAGGATCACACATTTCACTTTCAGTCTCCCTTAGCCTAGAACAGTTCCTCAGTCTTCTTTTTTTTTTTTTTTTAAGACATTGCCACTTCTAAAGGGTTCAGGTCAGTTATTTTGTAGAATGTCCCTCAATTTGATATCTTCATGATTAGGTTAAGATTATGTATTTTGGCAGAAATGACACAGAAGTCATGCTGTGTCCTTCTCTGTGCATCATATCAGAAGCCACATGATGTTAGTTTTAGAAGAAATCATAGAGTTAGAAAAATCACTACTCTGCTACCATCATACTAATCATTGATTCAGACAAGAATCATCAATAGGTGCTAAAACTAGTGAGGGAAAGTATGATGGAAACAGGATATTTACATATACCCAAAAATATTACCACAAATTACTTGTTATTACAAAAGAGAAAATATGAACTTTGCAGTGGAAAACCTGGTGCATAGTTCATCTTAGCCAAGAGAGATATTTTTGAGACAGAGACATGAGTACCATGAAGACTCCTCCAAATTCCTGAGTTGTTAACTGAATGCTCATGTCATCCTACATGAATAATTTCATAGGTGGTGTAGGGGAAGGGTGAGTGAAAGAGGTTTCTGAAGTTATTTGAGTGTCTGTTCACCTTACCCAGAAGGCAGCAGATCTGGATCTGAAACCAGATATATTTGAAAATTCCCAGGTCCCCAGGTTCTTTACCCTTAATTGCCATGAACTCTCTGGACTTGGGAAGCGGTCCCAAATGGTGTGCAAATAAATGGAGTGTGAAGGAGCCAGTGTAGTTTTTACTTTCTCTGAAAGTTGGCTGCCATTTCACAGCCTTTGAAGTTATATGGGAGGAGTTTGGCTGGGACTGCAAAACATGGAGCCTCCTTTCTCTTTTGTAGTGGCTCTTTCTGCACAGTAGAGGACAACTCAAAAATATGTTGAAAACTTGAGGGTAGGGGTGGGGAAGCATTCTAAACAAAGCTCTGTTTTCCCTGTTATCAGGCATTTCCCTTTGCTACTTTATGGGTTGAGCTGTCTTTCTCTACATTCACTTTCATCTTTTCTTTTCCACTCTCATTTCTTTCTAATTCCTTTTCACATGTCAAGCCAGGAGCTGCATTCTCTAATTACCAAAGACAACAGGTAAGAACTTACTAGCTTTGTTTGGCTGTTTCACCCTTCCTCTGGACCTTTCACCAGGACCAGACTGGCTGAGTTGTAGGAGGCAACCTTTGAGGGAGGTCTCCAAGGCTCTTTCAAAGCCTTCTCTGACCTGGGAAGGTGAGGACTATAGCCCCAAATGCCTATAGTACAGTCTGCAACAGCTTCAATGACATGCTTCACTTTAGCTGGGCAGTGTGGAATTATATTAGCAGCTTGGGAGGATTGGGGCTTGTGTATTATTGAATAGGAGAAAAGTAGATGGAATATGAGGTTTTTTATTTGGAGGAAAGGGTAATTGATGTTTGCATTGGGATAAGACTTGAAAGAAAATTTTGAGGTGGTCAAAGAGGCAATTCCTTGAGAGGGATTCCTTGAGAAATTATGAGTTTGCTTTCCCTTGAGGTTCTGGGGGCCTGCTGTGGTGGTTTGTTTTCTCATCTTATGGTCAAATTAGTGCCCAAATTTAATGCTCATGAGACTAATGCTTCTGTGGGCTTGCTTTTGGCTATAATATTCTGCAAAGTTAAAACTTTCTTTTCTACCCTATGGACCTGAATTCCTTTCTCAGAATATGATTTTCTCATCATAAGCTACATTTTCTTTATAAAAGAAAGAATGGGTGACAATAGATAAAAGATGCAAAAATCTATTGTTTCACATAAGAGATGGTGGGTCAAGGTTAAAATTGGTAGATATACTGAAGTCTGACATTCTGCTGGGAGCCTGTATTTCAGTAGATATAAGGCACAAACTTTTTCTGCTCAGTGAGAAACTTGGAGTTGGTGGTTTTCTCCTGACTATATAGCACCATGCTGTGGTTAAGGTTTATAGTGAGAGTACGTCTCGGCCTTTCCTACCCTTTTGATGTGGGTATTTTCTCATTCGCCCAATGTTTAGAATTTTTTCAGTTAGTTTTTTAATCTCTTTCAGTAGAAATTTCTTTGCATGTAGCAATACATTGAGTGCATTCATAGCATGGTAGCAGGAGGGGAGCTCGGGAGCTTCTTATGTCACCATTTTGATTGACTATCCAATATTACTTTCTTGATCAACCTCTTTCATAATTTTGCAAAAAATCTTTGAAAAAATATTAACATATTGAATAGGCATTAAGTATCTATGGCTGCATAATAATATACCCTAAATCTTAGTGACTTCAACAGTAATAAATATTTATTATTTCATCAAATTTCTCTGGGTCAGGAATTTGGAAGTGATTTAGCCAAGTGATTTTGTCTCAGAGTCTCTCATGAAATTGTGGTTATGATGTTAGCTAAGATTGCAATCATTTAACTTTTTTTCTCTCCAACATTATTGAGATAAACTGACATATAGCATTGGGTAAGCTTAAGATGTACAATGTGATGATTTCATACATATGTATATTGCACATATGCATATATGAAGGATATGTATATCCTTTACCACACATAATTACAATTTTGCGGTTGTAATTGTTATAGTGAAAAAATTAAATTTCTACTCATAGCAACTTTCAAGTATACAATACAATATTGTTAACTATAGTCACCATGAGTGCATTAGATCCCTGGAAATTATTTATAAGTTATTAATAAGTTATAACTAAAAATTTAACCCTCTGACAAATATATCCTCATTTTCCCCACAAATAGCCCCCAGTAACCACCATTCTAACTCTGTGTTTTTTCATATGATGCTTTTAGATTTCACATATAAGCAAGATCATACAGTATTGTTTTTGTCCAACATTTTACTTTGCATAATGCCTTCAAAGTCTATTTATGTTGTCACAAATAGCAAGATTTTATTTTTATAGCTGAATAATAGCAAATTGTGTGTGTGTGTGTGTGTGTGTGTGTGTGTGTGTGTATATGTCACATTTTAAAAATTTAAAAATCTATTCATCTGTCAGCGGACACTTAGATTGTTTCCATGTATTAGAGATAGTGAATAATGTTGCAATGAACATGGGAGTACAGATTTATTTTGAAATAATTATAGATTCACAAGAAGTTATAAAGGTAGTACCCAAGCCACATTCAGATGTGTTCTCGGTAAGCGCTGTGTCACTTGCTGAGAAGCTCCAAGACTCATACTGGTGGTAGCTGACCCCTATTGCTGGCATGGATTCTTCAGGCAACTATAAGCACAGCATCTGTAGATTGCTTGCTGAATCTTAACAGGTGGCACAAGAAGGGCACAGACTAGGGCTAAATTTGGCCTGCTCAAATTTAGAACTCATCTTAGGCCTGTGCTTCTGGACACCTTTTACACAAAGCCATGCTAATAAGACCAGGAGACTTAAGAGCTTTGCTCAGTACATAGAAACCAACACAGAAAGGCAGCCAAAATGGGAAGAAAAAGAAAGCAGAAACCATATGAAGAACAGAACAGAGATCCAGAAATAATGCAGTGAGGCAATCTAACAGAAAC
>PVKZ01006587.1:0-32927 GCA_004027375.1 Macroglossus sobrinus | reverse complement strand
GCCCCGTGCGGCCTGTGTCCCCCTCACTCCCTCCCCTCCGGCCCCCCCAGCCCCACAAGGCCTGTGTCCCCTCACTCCTTCCACCTCCTGCCCCCGTCCCCCGCCCCCAGGCCCCTGCAGCCTGGCCGCTCCTCTCGGGATCTGTGTCACAGCCATCTGCGGTGGCCGGTGGCCGTCCTCTCCTGTCTGCCGGCCTCACCCGCCTGTACGGTGCCCCCCGCACAGTGAGGCGCCAGTACTGCTCAGGCCCTGTGCGCCCTCCGGTGCCTGTGCCCACGCCCGCAGTGCCACCGGAGCTGTCCTCTTCAGTATACAAGTGTGTCACACCTTTGTCCTTGACTCTTGGAACCTTCTGGTGAACCCACCCGGGCCTCGTCACAGGGTCCCTGGGGCACGAGGCCTGGCTGCTCTGCACACACCTGTGACCGTGTCACCGTCACCTGCCCTCACTTCCCTGTGGGGACCGCTGACCGCACTCCCACCGGGGGCCAGAGCTGATCGCGGCGGCTCGCTGCGTGTCGAGTGCGCGTGGCCGTCTCCCGCCGTGTTTGGGGCCCGTCACCGGTTTCCAGGTGGGGTTGTGACGAGCCCGAGTGCTGGTTTCCTCTTGTTTCTCGTGCTTGCGTTTCACTGAGGGAATCGGGTTTGGAAAAATTGGGGTGATTATTTCTTCGTCCATCTTCCTCAGGGGCCCCCCCGCCCAGGTGCTGGTGACAGGCATGTGTGTTCTTAGAAGTTGTCCCACAGCCAGCTGGCCTCGTCCTCACTTCCCCCCGCGTTGCAAAACCCACAGTTCCCGTTGGGTACGGCCGGTGCTGGGTCTCTGAGGCCATTGGTTTCTAGTGTCTGTGCGTGTGCACGCACGTGCGTGTATGTGCATGTGTGTGCATGTGTGCACGCGTGTGTGCATGTGTGTGCGTGAGTGCACACGTGTGCCTGTGTCTGTGTGTGTGCATGTGTGCACGCGTGTGTGCATGTGTGTGCGTGAGTACACATGTGTGCCTGTGTCTGTGTGTGCATGTGTGCACGCACATGCATGTGTGCATGTGTGCACATGTGTGTGCATGTGTGCACACGTGTGTGCATGTGTGCCTGTGCGCGTGTGTGTGCATGCATGCACGTGTGTCTCTGTGTGTGCGCATGTGCATGTGTGTGCGCGCGTGTGTGTGCACGTGCGTGTGCAATGTCGAATGCGGCTCGCTCCCACCTAGCGGGTTCCTGTCTCGGACGTGGTGGTTTTCAGCCCCAGCAGTGTGATTCGGGTCTTGGTTTTTGTCACTGTCCTGGACACTTCCATCTCCCTGTCCCTCCTGAGACACTGAGCCTGCGGTCGCCACCGCACTCTGCCACCCGCATCCGCTCGTCAGCGTCTGTTCGTCGTGGCGTCTCCCCTTCGTTACGGGTTTTTTCTGCCTCGTGTGCCCAGCAACTCTTCGCCTTAAAGGTGCTGGCGCTTTGCTGATCGATAAACATCCCCGGGCCCGGCCTCGAGGCAGCGCGGCCCCGGGGAGCCTCAGCCGTGGCTCTGCGGGCTGCAGGGCGACAGCACCTTCCCCCAGGGCTCGCGTGCTCCCTAGCGCTGAGCTGACACCCGTCAGTTCACCGGTGCTCTTCAAAGTAAGACGTTTGCTGCCCTGGCTGGGCCAGCCGGGGGCCGCAGGGCTGAGCCCCGTGCCCCGCGTCCTTTCGGACGGCTGGCTGCCCGCAGGCCGCGGCTGCTCCCTCTCATGCCAGTGCTGACCGAGGCCCCGTGAGAACCGGGGGCCCTCCCCGGGCCTCCAGCCCGGCCTCTCCCTGGGGACCCCCCGCCCCCGCGCCCTGCCCGGCGCTCCGCCCTGCCCGGGAGGCTGCTCTGGTCTCCCTGGACCCTCAGCCCTGTCACCTCCCCTAGGGGCACCTGGGGCTCTGCCCGCCCCCCGCGTCCTGTCTGCAGCCAGCGACTTTCTCTAGACAAGGGTGGGGTCCCTTCTTTGTTCCCTGCTCACAGGGGCCGTCGTCCTTTGTATTCTGCCCAGTAGCTGAAACCATTTTCAAAGGATGTGTTTTGCCCCGGTTTCTTATTTATTTTGCAGGGGAAGGTACGTCCTGTACCTGTTTGTTCCATTCTGGCCAGAAGTGGCCGTGTGCGGCCTTTCTGCAGTTTCTGAGGCTGCAGCTCAAGGCTGATGACGTGTCGCGTGGCCTTGTGCGGCGAGGGAGGGGGTGGCGCCAGGGCCCAGAGCAGCGAACCGCCCGTGGCCACGGGAACTGTCCCCGTTGGACTCTGCGGCAGAACAAAACGAGTGTCCCCCCCGCGTCTGAGCCGGGCGATCGCAGATAAACCGAGGGCTTTGATCCACGGAGCGCCTGGCCGGCCGGACAAAGCCCAGAGTCCCGGGAGGGGCTGGCGGGCGTGCCCGGGCGCCCGCTCTCTCTGGCACTGGATGAAACGGGGCCTGCTTACCCGAGCAGCAGCCTTTCCTCCGAGGGGCCGTGTGCGACAGGACAGAGCACGGCGCCGCGGGCCAGAGGAAGCGGCGTGTGTGCCCGGCCTGGCCCGGCCGGCGGCCGCAGCGCCGGGCGGCTCCTCGGCCCGCTGAGAACCGGGCGGAGGTTCCTGTGTTCTGGCTGTTTTAAGTGCGACTGATGCTTTTCACCGTCAGGCCCAGAGGAAAGTGTTAAAGAAAAAAAAGCTGGAACTCGAGTCGCTCTGGTTTTCACTCCTGGGTTTCACTGCCTCGGAGGCCGAGGGGGGACCACAGCTGTCACCTTTGTGCGTCCCCTCGTTGCACGTCGGTCCATGCGGGGAGACGCACGCACGGTCCCCCGCGGAGCCTGTGCAGGGTCCCCACTGCTGACCTGTGCCACGCACACGACCCGTCTGGGGCTTACTTTCCCTGGATCCCTCGGTCTGCTAACTTAGCGCATCCCCAAAGTGAGAGTCCCTGCGTTCGCAGGGGTCCCCCAGACCTCAGTGCGTCGTTCAGGCTCCGAGGGGCTCGCGCTTCGTGGGAGGGGGCAGGGTCTGCGTGTTCACCCGGGGCGGGACGCAGACGGGAGCCGGGAAGTGGCGTGGGGGTGTTGGCCGCCTCCCCGTGGGCCCCCGTGGGCTCCGTGGACTCAGCCACAGCTGCCGGGCCGGGCGTCCAGCGCGGTCGGCATCCGGGTTCGGGCCCCCTCTGGGCCCCGCGCGCTGTGGCAGAGTGGGCTCCAGCGTGTGACACTGCGTGTGTGTGTGTGTGTGTGATGCGGGCCGCGGGGTAGTGTGTGACGTGTGCACACACAGCGTCTGATGTTAACGTGACAACTACTAAAAGTAAGGGGGCGCTATGGGCTGGGGGTGCAGGCTGGCGCTGGTTGCAGGACTGGGGGTGTGGGTGGGGGTGGGGCGCGTCCGCCCTGCCGTCCTCCCCAACGCCTGCGAGCTGAGGGCCTTTCACAGGCCGCTGTGCGGCCAGAGCTGCCCGGCTCGTGTCCCCACGGGGACATTTGCTTTGAAAGCCCGCCCGGCTGGGGCGGACGGGCTGCTGCCGTCAGACAGGGCGGACGGGGAGCGACCTTGACGCGACGAGCGCCGTGAGCGGAATGCGGTTAAGATAAACCGACCACAGCTGGCGTTGCCCGTGTCCCCTCCCTCCGCCTGTGCGGGGCCAGTCCGGGACCTCTAGTCCCCGGTCACGCCAGAGTCCGCCCAGCGTCCCTGCCCGCTCCATGGAGAAACGGGGACGGAGCTTCTGGGACCCGTCTCCGGGCGAGGACAGGCCCTGCCAGGTCCCTGTGCCCCTCCCAGGGAGCTGACCGATGGCCACGGCGAGGAGTGGGGGTGCGGGGGTCTGCGGTGTGCAAGGTCGTGGTCGAGCCTCTGGCCAAGGACAAGTGGACGAGTGGTCCCAGCGGTCAGGTCAAGGCCGCCTGTCCGCAGCCGGGAGGCGGCAGTGGCCGTGGTGGCGTGGGAGCGAGTGTCCCCCCTGCGCCTCGTCTCAGAGCCAGGGGCCTCGTCCAGCTGGAGAAGCAGCCTGGAGGAGCGCCCGGCCCTGACGGTGTCGGGGTGCCCGGGAGCACGGCCTCCAGCCCCGCGGGGCGCTCCCTAGTGGCTCGGTGTTGTCTTGCACTCACTTTTGAGCGCAGAGTCGTGTCATCGGTCGTCGCCGGCCCTCCAGCAACCAGGCCGAGCTGTGCCCGGCATTGGTTTGTGGACCTTGAGTTGGAGGAATATGTGACAGTAGCGGCTTGAAGTGGACGAGGGTGTGTCTGGGGCAGCCGAGGGCCCGGAGCCCCTGGCAGCCTGCCACGCGAGGCTGGATGCTTCTCCAAGCTCAGGAGTCGGGTGGGTGAGGGCGGCTCAGGCCGTGAGACCCACGGTCACCGTCTGATGCAGACGGCGAGGTGCCGGAAGGTTCTCCTTCCCGTCCCTGTGGATCTGACTGTTCAGGCGCCTCGTACAGGTGACGGGCTTGAGTCACTCAGTGTCGTGTCCTCAAGGTCCGTCCACGCTGCAGCCTGTGTCAGAGTCTCCTTCCTTTTCCTGGCTGAATAACGTTCCAGCGTGCGGCTGGGCCACGCTCTGCTCTCCCATCCATCTGATATTGGGCGTTTGCGTTATTTCCACCTGTTGGCTGCTGCGGACCTGGGTATGCAGGTAGCCGTGTGCACCCCTGCCCTTGGGGTACATGCGCAGAAGTGGGCCCACTAACCGTCTAGGGCACGCAGTCCGGTAGCACTGGATCCATTCACAGCACCCGCAGCCGTCATCCCTGCCCAGGTCCAGGCTCCCTGGTCGCCGTGGCCGGACCAGGGTCCCCTCCCTGGCGCCGGCCACCCCCCGCCTACCCCGGGCCCCGGGCTTCGCCTCTAGCGGGTGCCGCACGCGGATGGAGCGGCTCCGGCCCGTGGCTTCACGGGCGTTCTGCCCGGGGCGCTCTGGCTGGGCGTTTGCAGTGGGCAGTGTCCTCACGGGAACCCTGTGCCCGGCGCCCTAGCTGGTGGCTCGCCGCGCCGTCCCCGCAGGGGGGACAGGGGAGCGTGGTCGCTCACCGTGCCGTCCCCGCAGGGAGGACAGGGTGGGGAGCGTGGTCGCTCACCGCGCCGTCCCCGTCCCCGCAGGGAGGAGCGGCGCTTTGTGAGCCGCTTCTGGAAGGAGATCCGCGTGGGGGACTTCGTGCGCCTGCGCTGCAACGAGATCGTCCCCGCTGACATCCTGCTGCTCTCGTCCAGCGACCCCGACGGCCTCTGCCACATCGAGACCGCCAGCCTGGACGGCGAGACCAACCTGAAGCGCCGGCAGGTGGCCCGCGGCTTCTCGGAGCTCGTGAGTGACGGGCGCGTGGGCACACGGGCGGGCGGTGGCCTCGCTGCCCCCTCAGGCCGGGCGGGTCCTCTGGGGGCGGGGCTGAGGTCCTGGGGGGCCCTGCCCTGGGCGTGGGGCGCAGGACGCAGGTTCTGTGACTCTGGTCCCCACTGCGCACGTCCGAGCTTCTCAGACCAGTGTCTGGGCACAGGCGCCAGGGCCACTGACTCGCAGAACGGTGACACGGCGGAAGGGACGGCCTGGTCCCCGGGGCGTGGCTCTGGGGCTGAGCTCTGAGCTCCAGGCTGCTCGGCCCGGCCTGGAGGTGCACCCCCAGAGCGTGAGGGGTGGGCTCCCTGTCCACACTCCCAGCGGCCTTCGCGGGAAGGAAGAGTCAACCACATCCGGGCGTCTGTCTGTCTGTATGTCTGTGTGGGGTGCGGGGGTGCTGCCCCCCACCCGCACTCTTCATGGGGTGCCTGAGGCGGTGAGACCCTGCGGCTCAGGGCCGCTGCCCGGGGTGTCCGCTTCAGTGTCCGACACGAGCCGGTCAGCGCTCCCGCTGCGTCCTTCCTCCCCGCGCCCGGGGGTGGGGGGACAGGCCCAGGCTGGCGTCCCCGGGGCGCTGCTGGCATGGGGGCCCCCGGGGGTCATCGGGCAGCAGCTCTGCTCCCCGTCAGTGCCCATGTGGGCGCCGTGACAGCCGCAGGGGCCTCTGCCGGCTTCCTGAGCGTGTCCCACGCACGTCCATGTCACCCCCTCAGGACCCACCAGTGCCTGGGGACAAATGGACTTGGGCTACAATTAGGCAGTTGGCCAAAATTAATAACCAAAGCAATTCCGATTTAAAAAATGATCAGCACCCAGATTTTTCAAAATGCATGCACACTGGTCCCTGTTATTGGGGTACTGGCTTTTTTTTTCTCTTTTTTTCTTTCCGTAAATGTCTTACGTTTTCCTGGTACGCCTTGACACGTCATTATTCTGAAATATATTATAATCATCATTATCAGTTTTAAACACATGAACGCCCCCGCACAGCAAAGCTGGGGGGCCCCTGGCCCCTGACAGCCCGGCAGCTGCAAACTGGGTTCTGGCTGCCGCGTCCCAGCCCGGCGGGGGCGTTTTCCCGGGTTGGAGCGAGCCAGTGTCTCAGGCGGGGCGGGAGGGGTCCCTGTCGTGCCCAGGGCTCTGCGTGGCCCGTGGGGATCTGACACTGGCAGCGGTTTGCTAAGGAGGCGAGTGCGGGAGAGGAGAGGGCGTGGTTGGGGCTGGGTGTGTTGGCCGGGTCCAGTGAGGGGGAGAAGCCACGCATGACGCAGTCAGGGCGGGTGTGATGAGGACCTCGGGAGGGGACGGGCGCTGAGAGGTCCAGTGGGCGCTGCTGACAGACACAGCTGAGGGGCGGGCACCGCGCTGGGGCGGACGGAGCCCCCGGGGCCCAGGGTGCAGGCTGCGTCTTGGGCTCATGGGGTGGCCGAATCTCCCCAAGGGGCTGTGCCATCCCCAGCAGCTGCCAGGCGGGGACTTCCGCGGTGCCACTGGGCGCCAGCCACCCCCGCGGGGCCACCTGCTTGTGCTGGTGAGGTTGGCAGGATGAGCCAAAGCCACAGACTTGGGGAAGCCGGCCCTTCCCAGGCTGTGTGGGTGTGCACACACTCGTGTGCGTGTGCGCGTGCGCCTGCGGCGTGCCCTGCTGAGGGAGAAGGCTGACACCGGGTGGACACTGCCCGAGGCTCGAAGGAGACTGAGAAGCGGCACCCTGGAGGCGGCAGCTGGTGTCCAGGCCGCCCGACTGACAGACACGACGCGCCTGCCCCTCCGCTCGGCACAGACACCGTCCCTGCACTCCCGCCCACGTCCCGGTGCCGGGCGCGCTCGGGCGGTGACACAGCGGTGTCCTTTACCGGGAGAGGCGTCCGCCCCTAAGCTGCCTGGCAGGATTCAGGGAGCTTGTCAAAACAAGTTTAAAATTCCAAGTATGCAGGAGAAGAAAATAGTTGTTTGTTTGTTTCCACCCGAAAATGATCTCCACCACAAGAAAAAGAGAGGAAAAAGTAGAGGTTGTGAGGTCTCGCCCCCGAGCTGCTTTTCCCTAAGCTTTTCGGGTTGTTGGTCTTTCCTTGAATCAGGCGCCTCCCTGCCACGGGCCGGTGCCATGCAGTGGAGGACAGACGCGGCGGGCGGGCGGGCTCGGTGGGTGGCCCGCGTCGAGCCTTCGGGGGCGACTCCAGTTTCTTTAGCACGTTGAAGTGCAGCCCACGGGGAACCTCGGGGGGCGGGGTTCCCACCGTCAGATCCATTTAACGCTCAGAGTCATTGAACGCGCGTGTGTTTCTGCCAGAGGACAGTAACCGTGTCACAGGAGAGGCAGGACAGTAGCGAGGGAACAGGACAGATGAGGAGAGTAACGATGTAACAGGAGAGAGGACACAGTAACCGTTTAAACGGTAATTTCACGCCCTGATGTAACTTTCTGAGACGTGCCCTGCGTGTGTGGCGGTCGTGTCTGCTCCCCGGGGACGTTTTCTCGTAAGTCTCTGTGTCCCGGGTGGGACGTGCGTCTCTGGAGCCGTGTAGGGAACCGGAAGGCTCTGAGCCGCCCCTCCCATCGTCACTGCTGCCTCTGCCGGCGCCGTGGTCTCCGCCGCGCGTGAGGGCCTTGGGCGCCCGGCTGCCCGCTCTGCTCGCCGGGGCCGTTGCGGGGTTGCTCCTCGGGCCCCGGTGACGCACGCGTGACGCTGGGGGCCGGGCCGAGCGCCGCGCGGGCCGACGCTCCCTGCCGGGGACAAGGGCGGGGGGCGCACACGTCAGCCGGCTCCCCTAACGCACCTGCTGCCGCCGCTCCAGGTCTCCGAGTTCAACCCCCTGACGTTCACCAGCGTTATCGAGTGCGAGAAGCCGAACAACGACCTCACCCGCTTCCGCGGCTGCATGTGAGTACCGCGCGTGCGCTGGGCGCGGCGCGTGCAGCAGGCCGTGCACACGCAATGCATGCACGCGTGTGTGCACATACATACGCATATACGCGCACATGCGCACACGTACACACACTCACACGTACATATGCACGCATGCACGTGTGCATGCACACACACATACATGCACACATGCGCACACATACACACACTCACACATGCATATACACACATGCGCACGCACACACCCACACATGCACACACACATGCACATATGCACACACATGCGCACACACGCGCACACACGCACACACACGCACACATGCACACACATATGGCCTGTGGACAGGGGCCTAGGGTACCCGCCCCCAGGCAGTCAAAATTTCTCATAAAACCCTTGAGTCCCCAAAGCTTAACTACTAGTAGCCGACTTCCAACCAGAAGCCTTCTCGACAACATAGATAGTTGATGAACACACGTTTTTCATGTTACGTGAGTTATATGCGGTATCCTTAAAATAAAGAAAATGTCATTGAGAAAATTATAGGGAAGAGAAAATACATTTCAGTACTTACTGAAAACAATTCCCACGTAGGTGGACCACGCAGTTCAAATCTGTGTTCTTCAGGGGTCAGCTGTGCAGACAGACAGACTGACAGACAGACAGGTGACAGATAGGTGATGGATGGACTGACGATAAGGAGGTGTGTGGACGATAGACAGACGTCTGTAAGCAGCCAGACAGACGCTCACGGAGTTCCACAGCGCACCCAAAGCTCTTCCCACGTTCAGCACCCCTGGGGATGGCGCTCGGCCCCTGAGCCTCCTGGCAGCTGACGGGACCATCCGTGTGACTGTGCCGGCCGCAGGGCCCGTCACGGTGCCCGCAGCGAGGGTCTGCCCTCCCCCCAGCAGACCCCTCGGGACAGCAGGGAGCGGGGGTGGGGGCGCCTGGCCCACGGCATGCGGCCCGCGGACGGAAATGCCGGGGCCTGGGTGCGAGCGCCCTTGTCCGCTCGCTCCCGCGTCCGCTCGTCCGTCCGCCGGCTGTGGGCCGAGTGTGTGCGGAGCGCCCCCTTAGGCCGGGGTAACACAGGACAGGACGGACGAAGGTCCTGCCTCCACGTCCGTGTGTCCCAGTCAGGACGTGAGAGTGTGGCGTACGCCGTCCAGCGCGTGGAGGCGCGGTGTCCCGTCCCCTCCCAGTGTCCCGTCCCCTCCCCGCGGGGGCCGGGAGGCACGGTGTCCCGTCCCCTCCCAGTGTCCCGTCCCCTCCCCGCGGGGCCGGGAGGCACGGTGTCCCGTCCCCTCCCAGTGTCCCGTCCCCTCCCCGCGGGGCCGGGAGGCGCGGTGTCCCGTCCCCTCCCAGTGTCCCGTCCCCTCCCCGCGGGGGCCGGGGTTGCCGCTGCTGCTCTCCCCAGCCCCCGTGCCGCAGAGGTGCAGTGCTAGTGACGCGTGCGCGTGCGCGTGCACGGGGTGCTGCGGGGTGCTCAGGGCGGGGAGGATGAGGTGGGGCGGGCGGGGCCGGGGTGCCGCACGTCGGCAGTCGGGGGCTTGCAGGGCTGGGACCTGGTCGTCAGGCCCCGGGACCCCACCTGTCCCTGTGGGGTGCGAGCGCAGTGGCCCCGGCCGGCAGGGCGAGGACGTGGCTGTCCCCATGGGGCTGAGAGGAGTTTAAGATGCAGTGGCTCAGACTCGGCCTGTCCCGCAGAATCCAAGCAGCGGCGACACCGGGTTTGTAAAGCCGTCCCGTGAGGGTCACCACGCTTCAAGTTCAAGTTCGAGGGTGAACATTTCTAGTGGCCACGACTTTTTATCAGAAAAAGGGGATGTAGAAACGTAGCTGAAGCCAGTTCCATTCCCTTTGCTGGCGGGTTTGTGTTTGGTGACAGCGTGAGGCAGGGGGGTGGCGGGAGGCCACCACCAGGCCCCCCCGGGCCCCCCGGACCCCCTCCCCCTTCGGCCCAGCTCTCGAGTCCGCCTCCCGGGCTGTGTCGCGTTCCCTCGGTGAACACGAGCCTGTGGTCCCGACGTGGGCTCCCCACCCCCCCTGCACCCCCTCCCCCGGCACCTCCAGGAGCCCCCAGCAGGCGCCGCCCAGAGTCGCTTATCAGAACAGAAGACGCTTCTGTCACCCAGGAAATGGGTGACACGAGGTCTCGCACCCGGGGTCGGCACAGGCGGGGTCGGAGGCCCCACACCAGAGCCGCAGGCTGCGGCCACTCAGGGCGTCATGGGGGTCCAGGGCTCCGTGGGGACCGGGCTCAGAGGCTGCATGCTGGGCAGGGGCTCCCAGCACCCTGTCCCAAGGTCGGGGGGGCCACGTGTTGGGACTGGGGGTGAGGACCGGCACGCGCACATATTCCGGGCTCCCAGAGACCCACTCGGGCTAGGCGGGTGCTTCCAGAAGCCCAGCTGCCAGCGAGCACCGCACGGTGTCCCGCCCC
Source organism: Macroglossus sobrinus (assembly GCA_004027375.1). NCBI lineage: Eukaryota > Metazoa > Chordata > Mammalia > Chiroptera > Pteropodidae > Macroglossus > Macroglossus sobrinus. The sequence goes on along the minus strand of PVKZ01006587.1, from coordinate 22,296 downwards.
CTCCCCGCGGCGTAGCCCCCCCCGCCCCCCACGCGGCCCGCACCGCGTGACGCGCGCCCCGCCCCCACAGCGTGCACGACGGCGGGCGCAGGGCCGGGCTGTGCAAGGACAACCTGCTGCTGCGCGGCTGCACCGTCAGGAACACGGCCGCCGTCGTGGGCATCGTCATCTACGCAGGTGGGCGCGGCCGGGCGCCGCCCCCGAGGGTGCTCGCGTCTCGCGGGTCCCTGTCAGACACTGAGCCTGTCCCCGGGCGCCCTCGGGCGGCGGCACCGTCCACCTGTCCCCCCGCCGTGGGGCGCTGATGCGCCGCGCCCCCTGTCCCCTCGTCCCCAGGACACGAGACCAAGGCCCTGCTGAACAACAGCGGCCCCCGCTACAAGCGCAGCCAGCTCGAGCGGCAGATGAACTGCGACGTGCTCTGGTGCGTCCTCGTCCTCGTCTGCATGTCGCTGCTCTCCGCGGTCGGTGAGTCCCTCGGGTCCCTGCCGGGAGGCGCCGCCCTTGGGGGGGCACTGTCCGGCCCGTCCTGAGCCCCGGGGCTGCGCGGTCAGCCAGGCGCGCCGAGTTAAACGGCGCGTCTGCCCCGGCTCGGGTCAGGACGCCTGCGCCGGCACGGGCCACGTGCCAGGAGGGAGGCTGCTTGGTCCACGGCGGTGGCAGCGAGTCCCGTGCTCGGAGGGCCCGTCCCTGGGGACGAGCTGAGCGCAGTGGCGGGGGAAGCACGGGCTACGGCGGGAGGACAGAGGTCACTTGGACCAGGGGGTGGCCGCTGGGGCTGCGCGGTCCTGGCCTCAGGGGCGCCCCGGGGGCCTGTGCTGAACCTCTGGGTAGACGACCCTCCCCACGTCCAGGTGGGGGCGGCGTGGCCTGGCGCTCGGGGCCGAGACGGGCATCGGGACGCGGCGAGGCCGCCGGGCGCTGGGCGTGGGGCCCAGCGGGGAAGCCGTGGCGCGGGGCGGCCTCCCGGAGCCTGCGGTGTGTGAGCGGGCCCCCGGGGACGCACACGCCTGACGTCCCCCGTGTCGCTGCAGGGCACGGGCTGTGGGTGCAGCGGTACCAGGACAAGAAGGCGCCGTTCCACGTCCCCGAGCCTGACGGTGGCGCGCTGTCCCCGGTCACCGCGGCCGTGTACCTGTTCCTGACGATGATAATAGTCCTGCAGGTAACGCGCCCCGCGGCGCCTGCCGCCTCTCTCGCGGGGCTCGACGCGGGTGCCCCGGGCGGCTGTGGGGTGCCGTCCCCTCTCCGCACGCGCCCCTCCCCCCCGACCTGTCCTTAGAGGCTTTTCCGGGGCGGCCTCCACGCCCACGCTTCCGGACGGGCTTGGTTTCGATCATTTTCATTATTTTGTTGTGTTTTTCCACATAATTCCTTCTGAAAAAAAAAAAAAAAACAAAGTTTATTTTGGAAAAACGTTAAGATTTATAGACAACCCACAAACCCACGAACGTCACCCCACAAAAGAGGGGAATTGAACCGGGGTTTGACAGCGGCTGGGACCTGCTCGGAGCTGCTGCCTCCTAGCTTCCTGTCGCACACCACGGCACCCCGCCGGCACAGACCGCCCCGGACGCCCCGGCCGTGGGCCGTGTCCATGGGCGGTGTCCGTGGCCGTGTCCGTGTCCGTGGCCGTGTCCGCGGCCAGGCGGCTCCCGTCGCTGGGGCGGCCTGGGGGCCGAGAGCCGCAGCAGCACAAGGCGACTCGCCGACCGCGTGCGGGCTCTGTCTCTGCTCGCTCTGCTTCCCAGCTTCTCTGCAGCGGAGCTTAGTGACACGCAGGCGCGCGCTGCCGCCCCGGCCGTGGCCGGCGTGCCCCCGGGTGCACCGCGCTGTCACCGCGGGCTGTCCTGGTTGAGGTCCCTGCCACGCTCCTAACACTGCCCCGCTTCCGACTCTAAACCGACCCGCTTAAGCTCCCGAAGGCACAGCGCCGTCCCTGCCCCCTGCAGCGCGTCGCCTGTCGCTTGCACGGACGGGCCCGGCGCCGAGCGTGCGTGCACCGCCGCTCACGCCGAGCCCCGGCGTCTTCCAGGTCCTGATCCCCATCTCCCTGTACGTGTCCATCGAGATCGTCAAGGTGTGCCAGGTGCACTTCCTCCACCAGGACGCCGAGCTGCACGACGCCGAGACGGGCGCCCAGCTGCAGTGCCGCGCGCTCAACATCCCCGAGGACCTGGGCCAGATCCAGTACATCTTCTCGGACAAGACCGGCACCCTCACCGAGAACAAGATGGTCTTCCGGCGCTGCGTGGTGGCGGGCGTGGAGTACGCGCACGACGCCAACGGTGCGCCCGGCGGGCGGGGCGCCCCCTCCCCCAGCGGCGTCCGAGACGGACAGGAGGCGGACGGCTCGGGGCGTCCGCGTGGGGCTCGTCCGCGTGGGGCTCGGGGCGTCCGCGTGGGGCTCGTGGCGTCCGCGTGGGCTCGGGGCGTCCGCGTGGGGCTCGGGGCGTCCGCGTGGGCTCGGGGCGTCCGCGTGGGGCTCAGGGCGTCCGCGTGGAGCCCGTCCGGGGGGGACTCGGTGGGCAGGGTCGGCTGGATGTATCCGCCTCGTGAGTTTTATAAAACGGGGAACCGAGATGGAAGCCACCCCACTCGACAGAAGGCTCAGGGACGTCCCCTTGTTTTATGCTGCGTGTGCCATCGAAACGAGCACGTAGTGGCGGCGACCCCTCCCGCCCTCGCCGTCTCCCCCCGAGATGCCTCCGCCCGGGGCAGAAAAGCCCGTGGCTACGTGCTGTGGATGCCTCGGCCCCGGCGGGCCAGGCTGGTCCCCAGGAGCGAGACCGGAAGCTTGGTGGGCAGGACCCCGGCCGGGATCGCAGATTCTGGCAGCTGTCACTCCCCACGGAGCGCAAGGGCCTCGTCGCCCCCGGGGCCCCGGGGAGCAGTCTGGGGAGGACGGAGGCAGGAGGCACCTTCCGAGGTCCCGCCACGGCCTGGCCTCTCGCGACCTCGCTCGGCCTGGTGTCCCCTACTCCCGCCCTCACCCCCCAGGGACGTCAGGGCACCGCTGAGGGCACCTGGCCGGACAGCTGCAGCGGCCCGAGGGGGCCGACCCCTGGCTCCTGACACTAGACTAGCTAGGAGCCCACGGTCCCGTGTCCAGGCCTCGCTCTTCCTCGCTGGCCTCTCGCCCCCGCACCAGGGCTGACGCCAGCCCGGGGCAGGGGGACGAGCAGGGGCTTCTCTCCTGAGTGGGGCTCTGGGCGTCGGCGTCACTCGGCCTGGTGACGGTGACAACAGGCTTCCCTTCCTGATCTCTGTTCTTCTCAGCACTAAAGAAAGATGCGGGACGGGGGGCCGTCCGCCCCCGGGGACGCCTCGCGCGGGGGCCTCGCCATCAGCGAGGGCGGCGGGTGCCCGGGAGCCTCCCGTGACGCGCCCCCCACGGCCCTGTCCCCACAGCGCGGCGCCTGGCCCGGCACTCGGAGCCTGACTCGGAGGAGGAGGAGGCGGTGTCCAGGGGCGGCTCGCTGTCCCAGCGTGGCAGCCTGGGGAGCCACCAGAGCGTCCGCGCCGCGCACCACAGCCCCAGCACCCGGTCGCACCGGCCCTCGGGCAGCCGGGCCGACGCCCAGTGGGCCAGCGTGCTGTCCAGGCGCACGGCCTTCAGCAGCCCCATGGTGAGTGCCCTGGGGCTGGCGGCCGCCCTGCGCCGGCACCGGCCACCGCCCTGCCCGGTCGCCCGCCTGTCGGAAGGGTCTGGTTTAGCAGCACGCGCAGCTGGGGGTGGGCTCTGCGCAGTCTGCACGAGGTGTCGCAGCCAACACCGCCGTGTCCCTCCCAAAACGCCTTTGGCCCCGCTGCCACGGCTTCTGAGGCTGGGGACCCGCGGGTGGGTGACAGAGAGGAAGTCTGTCCTGCCAGACGAAAGAACGAGACGGCAGAGCAAGATGACCGCGGTGCAGAGCCAAGCCAGATGGGGGAAGCGTCGCCGTAACTAGACGAGCCCAGCCCGGAGCCCAGTTCCCCGCCTGTCATCAGCGCCCGGACGTGCCCGGAGCGAGCGAGCGACGCTCCTGGGAGGCCCCGTCCCTCCTAAGAGGCCCTGCGCACGGAGGGGCATCCGCTGGGCACCCGCTGTGGTGGCCTCGTCCTTTCCTGCCCTTCAGGGGCGCACAGGAGGAAGCGTGCCCTGCGTGGGGTCCGGGCGCTCCCTGGGGGCTGCGGGGCGTGTCCCCCGGGGGTCGGGGGCCGCTGGCATTCCTAAAGGCCCAGAGAAGTCTACACAGTGTAATGTTGTGGGAGAGACAGAAACTGCCAATCTGTGGATAACTTCCACTGTTCAGATATAACTTACACGTGCCATTGTACAAGTGAAGTTGGGCAGTGCACTTCAAGCCACCGTGAGTTACCACCCCACACGTGCCACAGCGGCCGTCATCAGAAAGACACGAGACAGTGTCCGAGAGGACGTGGGGACGGGGGCCCCCATGCCCTGTTGCTGGGGGGTGGTGTGTTGACTCAACCGCCACGGAGAAGTGTGGAGGCTCCTTGAAAAATTAAAAACAGAGCTGCTGTAAGATCCGGCAACGCCACTTCTGGCTGTTCACCCAGAGAAAACGTAGAAAATGTTTTGATTTTGTAAAATACAAACATATAGATATAAGTCTGGAAGAAAACGCAGAAGCGTGCGTTTCAAAAAGTAGATATTATTGCAAGATAGTATGATTCGGAGTTTTTAAGTTTCCCATATTCTTTATATTTTTCAAATCTGAGATGTTACTTTACGATACCCCATATTCTTAGATGTATATCCTATAACAACGCGTACACCTGGTGCACGAGAACACGTGCATCTCCCCTCCTGTACGTTGTATCTCACGCAGTTCAGACCGTGCACAGCTCGTCGCTACGAGATGGCTCACGGGTTACGATAAGATCCGGGCGCCTCAGAGAGTCGACCACCAGGACGCTCCGCGGGGCGCGGCGTCGGGCTCAGCCCTTGGCCTCTGCTTTCTTCCAGGAGAAAGACGTCACGCCCGACCCCCAGCTGCTCGAGAAGGTGAGCGAGTGCGACCGGCGCCTGGCCCTGGCGCGGCACCAGGAGCGGCCGCTGGCCCACCTGTCGCCTGAGCTGTCTGACATCTTCGACTTCTTCATCGCGCTCACCATCTGTAACACGGTGGTGGTCACGTCCCCCGACCAGCCACGGCAAAAGGCGAGTTCCGAGGTCCCCGTGAGCCCAGGCCGCCGTGGACTCCGGCGGGCCCCCTGCCGTCCCCCTGAGGGCGTGTGTCCCTCCCCGCCTCTCAGGAGGAAGGGGCTGCCGTGGGCAGGCCCGCTGGGTGGCCCTGCGGCCCGGGCCACGTGGGAGAGGACAGATGCCCTCTGAGGCTGGGAATGTATAAACCGGTCTTTTCTCAAGTGGCTTTATATTCACGGGGAGGGGCTGGATTTTGTGACAAGCAATGACAAGCCACTCCTCTGATCCTTCCCTGCAAAGCCCTGGCTGAGGGGCAGCCAGCAGAGGGGACAGTCTGAAAGCCTGTCACCGACTGCACTGAGCCAGCCGAGGGCCTCAGCTGTGACCACTCTGGTGACATGTCCTAAAAGCATGCACGTGGCACAGCCTTCTTGAGTGACTGCTGGCCGCAGGACAGATTCCCGGCGGGGAATGGAGGCGGAGTGGGGCCGGGCTCACCTGAGTGCCCCCCGCCCCCGCCGCCCACTCACCCCGGCCCTGCCTGCTCCCCCGCAGGTGAGGGTGAGGTTCGAGCTGAAGTCCCCGGTGAAGACCTTAGAGGACTTCCTCCGCAAGTTCTCCCCCAGCCGCCTGACCGCGGGCTGCCCCAGCATCGCGAACCTGGCGGCGGCCAAGGCCGCGCACAGGTCGGCCTCCAGCGCCCTGTCCACCGACAGCACGCTGCTGGGGCTGGGGGACAGGCTGGGCCAGCCGGCCCCGGCCATCGCCAGCAATGGCTACAGCAGCGGGGCGGCCGGCTGGGCCACGGACCCGGACCCGGACCCGGACCCGGACCCGGACCCGGACCCGGAGCTGCGCTACGAGGCCGAGAGCCCCGACGAGGCGGCGCTGGTGCACGCCGCCCGGGCCTACAGCTGCGCGCTGGCCGCCCGGCTGCACGACCAGGTGTCGGTGGAGCTGCCGCACCTGGGCCGCCTCACCTTCGAGCTGCTGCACACGCTGGGCTTCGACTCGGCGCGCCAGCGCATGTCCGTGGTGGTCCGCCACCCGCTCAGCGACGAGATCTGCGTCTACACCAAGGGCGCCGACTCGGCCGTCATGGACCTCCTGCTGCCCTGCGCCCCAGGTAGGCCCCGCCCCACGCCCCCGGATACGCCCCGCCCCCAAGTACACCCCGCCCATGTCCCAGGTACGCCCCGCCCCTAGGTAGGCCCCGCCCCTAGGTAGGCCCCGCCCCGCGCCCCAGGTAGGCCACGCCCATGCCAGGAGGAACGCGCCCTCCACGCAGGTGCAGGCTGAGGGGTCCCCACGCCCCGCCTGCTGAGCACGTGTCGGGGGGCCCCGCTCCCGCTGCCGCGTCCTCCCGCAGGTCGGGGCTGGAAGCGGGTGGTTATTGGGGCTTCGGCGCCCGGTCACCCCGACAGCCGCCTTGGGGGCGGACGGTGCGGCCAGCATCCGGGCGTTCAGACACATGTAAAGATCCACGTTTCGATGTTCCGGAAGGTTCCTTCCCGTCCTGCCTTTGCCCGCTTTACCCCCTTTGGGGAGCTGTCCCAGGCCCACTGGGGGCCTCGCGCCCCATCCCCCCCACACACTTCCGGCAGATGGGGTCCGCTCGGTCCGCGTCACTGTGACTGGGCGGGACCGGGGCGAGCGGGACTCGCGGGTGCGGCTTCCGGGAGGGAAGGGCCGGCTGACCAGCCCCCCGGTCACTCAGCGGAGTGTGTCCCCGGCGCTCGGAGGTCCCAGGAGCGCCCCAGACCTGCGGGGGAGGAGCGGGTGGACGAGAGTGCTGCTGGCAGGGTGGGGCCCCACAGGGCCTGGGCTCCCACAGCCCGCCCCGCACGCCCTGGGCAGCACCCCGGTGCCAGCTGCGGGACCCCGCGGGCCGGAGACACCCCTCCCTCGCGAGCGCTGCGGCGAGCCGCTGCCCACCGGGTGCGGAGCAGGACCTGGCGCAGAGCGCGGGGCCCCGACGCTGTGGGGATGCACCCGGGACTCTGCGGGGTGCGGGGGCCCCTCCGCTGTGGGCATGCACCCGAAGCTCCGTGAGGCGTGGGGCTGCCCCACCATGGGCACGCACCCGGGGCTCTGCGGGGCGCGGGGACCCCCGCTGTGGGCACGCACCCGGGGCTCTGCGGGGCGTGGGGCCCCCACGCTGTGGGCACACACCCGGGGCTCTGCGGGGCGCGGGGCGCGGGGCCCCTGCGCTGTGGGGCACGCACCCGGGGCTCTGCGGACAGACGCCCTTTTCCCGTCGCAGGGCGCTGGCCCGAGAGGCGGCCGCGCCGGTGCGCGCCGCAGCCCAGGGCCGGGGGCGCTGGCCGTAAGGCGTGTGTCCCCTTGTCGCCGCCGCTGGCGGACCCCATCTGCGGTCTCGGTCAGCACGTCCGCCGTCTCGTAAACGCTCATGTCGCCCTGGCCTTTGCCACAGAAGGCGGCGGCGGGGGCTGGAGAACTGACTCGCTAACAGCTAACTGCTCTTTAAAACACTGTGGTTGAAGGACACTCAGGCCATCCGCCTGAGTGTCACCACTTTGTGACCTGCCCGCCACTGTTCCCACGGCGAGCTGGGCGGCGCAGGTGACCTCTGCGGCCAGGCGCAGGGCCGCGGGTCCCGGTCCGGGTCCCTCACGGTGTTTCCCGCCCGCTCCGCAGACGACGCCGGAGGCCGGCACCAGCAGCGCATGCGCAGCAGGACGCAGCAGCACCTGAACCTGTACGCCGTGGACGGCCTGCGCACGCTCTGCATCGCCAAGAGGGTGAGCGCGGGCGGCCGGGGCGCGCGGGGACCCCGCGTCCGGCCCCGCGCTCACCCGCGTGTCCGCGCAGGTGCTGAGCCGCGAGGAGTACGCCCGCTGGCTGCAGGGCCACCTGGAGGCCGAGTCGGCCGTGGACAACCGCGAGGAGCTGCTCCTCCAGTCGGCCACCCGCCTGGAGACGAACCTGCACCTGCTCGGTAATGCGCCCGCGCGCGCACGTCGCCTGGACCGGGGTCCGGCGGGCAGACTGGGAGGGGACCCAACTCCAGTGGTGGCAGCTGTGCTCGCGCTCCGCTTGGTTAGCGTGCGGTGGGGGCGGCGTGTTGGGGAAAGCCTCGTGCTGGGCGGGCTGCGGGGTCGGCTGCCGCGTGGCTCCGTCCACAGCGGCTCCATGGGGCGGCTGGTGGTCGCGCTGTCACGCCTGGACTGGGGTGCCCGCCGTCCCCCCAGAAGCCCTGGCTCCACGTTTCCGCTGCGGGCCAGCAGGGGTGGCCGGCCGTGCTGTGGGTGCGGAGGGTCCCGGTCAGGGACCCCCAGTTTTCTGCCCACCCTCGCCGGCGTCCATCGGGAGAGCTGCCTGCCACGCCTGCCGCATGGGGCTCCCGGCCCCGAGCCGGGTCCAGGGCTCACCCGCACTGTGCCCCCAACCAGGCGCCACCGGCATCGAAGACCGCCTGCAGGACGGGGTCCCCGAGACCATCACCATGCTGCGGCAGGCCGGCCTGCAGATCTGGGTCCTCACGGGCGACAAGCAGGAAACGGCCGTGAACGTGGCGTACGCCTGCAAGCTGCTGGACCAGGACGAGGAGCTCGTGACCCTGAACGCAGAGTCGCAGGTGGGCCGGCCGCCCGCCCCACCGCCCTCCGTCCCTCCATGGGCACCCAGGCTGGCTCGGGGCCGCCCCGCCCGCCCTCCGTCCCTCCGTCAGTGCCCAGGCTGGCTCAGCGCCACCCGGAGGCCGCGGCCGAGACCCCGCATTCCCTTCAGGGCCCCCTGGGCCCTGCGCCTCGCTGCACCCCGCCCCCTGGCCGAGAGCTGAGCTGCGCGCTCCCCAGTGGCGTCTGAGCCTGTCGCCCACAGCCACGGCCGTGCCCCCCGCCCGCTGGGTTCTGGTCCTGCTCACCCTTCTGCACGTGCGAGGTCCCCAGCCACGCGTGCTGGACACAGCTGGGCAGCCAGGGGCCTGCAGGGCACTGGTCACTGAGCTTGCTGTCGTGGGGACCGGGAGCCAGCTGTGTCCCTGAGATGGCCGGCCCCTCGTCCCGGCCCCCGGTCCCTGCGGGCCGCCCGCGCTCCGGCGGCAGGCGCAGTGTGGGGAGGGCGTGGCCGGTTGGAAGCCACAGGGATGAACCCGCCGGGCCCCGCACAGCTCAGGAGCACACGGGCGCCCGTGCCCTCTCCGTGTGTCCCCGGGGACGGGGCCTCGGAAGGGCCCCAGAGGCCGAGGGGTGTGCGCGGGCCCCTCCGGCCTGCCCGGCTGCCCTGTGGCCAGGGCGGCTGGGCCTCCCAGGGAAGGCGCCACGCCAGCCGCACGCGGTGAGGTGGGGTCTCCTGGATGCTCTCGGCCAGCTCGCGGTCCGCCGTGGGCCATCGCGCCCTGAGCTGGCCCCGTGGGAGGGAGGCCTGGCCAGGCCGGAGGCCTGCTGCCCCTGTGCTCGTCAGGCCCAGGGGGCGGGCATGGGTGGCCTGGTCTGCGGCCTGGCCAGGTGCCCTGCGCCCACCCGTCTTGTCCACACAGGAGGCGTGTGCGGCCCTGCTGGACCAGTGTCTCCGCCACGTGCAGGCCACGGCCCCCCGCAGCGCCCCCCAGAAGACCGCCGGCAGCGCGGGCGTGGCCTTCTCCCCCGTCTGCCCGCCCGCCGAGCCCCCCGCCTCCGGCCCCAGCCTCGTCATCGACGGCAGAAGCCTGGCCTTCGCCCTGGAGAAGCACCTGGAGGACAGATTCCTCTTCCTGGCCAAGCAGTGCCGCTCGGTGCTGTGCTGCCGCTCGACGCCGCTGCAGAAGAGCATGGTGGTGAGGCTGGTCCGGAGCAAGCTCAGGGCCATGACCCTGGCCATCGGTGAGTGCCTGGGCCGGCTGCGAACGGGGTTCGTGGCAGGTGCCGCCGTGGGCCGCCCGGGCCGAGGCTGCGTGATGCCGGAAGGACGCGGACACGTGGCCGGGATCGGCGGCCCACGGCCTCCCGTCCGCTACACTCTGCCCCCCGTCCCAGACGGGCCTCCGCTCTCACCAGTGCGTCCTAATTGTGCGCGGGAGCGGAGTCCCCCACCGCGCCCGTGGGACCACCTGCCCAGGGCCCCCTCCTGGCACACGGGGGCCACGGTGCCTCTGGCTCCTCCCCACGGCCCCAGCCGCCCCGGTGCTGGGCTCAGGGACTCAGCGGCGCCGCCTGCTGGTGAGGGCCTGGAAGGACCGCGGGTGACCCAGAGGGACCTGGGGACACGGGGCATTCCAGTGACCCCGGGTGTCGGTTTGGCTCTTCCTGTGGCTGGAACCCACAGCTGGGTGGGTGTGGCTTTGGCGTCACTGACTGGGAATCATCACAGTATTTTCTGCAAAGGTCCGATTCTTTCCAGGGGACGGAGCCAACGACGTCAGCATGATCCAGGTGGCAGACGTGGGCGTGGGCATCTCGGGCCAGGAGGGCATGCAGGTAAAGCCCGACCGGGCTGTCCAGGGGGCCCTCCCCGTGGCTACGTCCAGCCACGTGAGGGGCTGGCCTCGGGCGCAGCAGCAGCCGAGGAGGAAGGCGCGCTCCGTGGTGGCCGGGCCGGGCCGGGCGCTGTCCTGCGGCGACCTCTGTGACAGGTGGAACAGGCAGGGGAGCTCGTCACCGCCTCCCTGGCTGTTCGTGCCCCGTCTTTGGGGCATTTCCGTGGCCCCCGAACACTAGTGACGCTGCAGGGTGGGTTCCAAGGTTTTCTGGGCACAAAGGGCGTCGCTTTGATGGCCTTTGTCTGGCGCCCGGAGCACGAGGCTCAAAGAGGGGAAGGGACCCGTCCAGCCCCATCACCTTCCCTGTCCGGGGGGGTGGGGGACACCTGCTGTCCCCACCCCCGGCACGGGGCGCACGGAGGCCAGCAGAGCCCGGCCAGCTTCACCTACCCCTGAACGGGCACCGGGGGACGCCCGCCGTCCCTGCCACGCATCGGGGGTGAGGGGGGCGTCCGCACCTGGTGCGGGGGGCTCGCTGCGGGGAGCCCGGGTAGAGCCACGGAGGCTGCTCGCGCCCGGTACCTTCCTGGACTCCGCAGTGTCACGTGATTGAAACCCTGACGAGCGAGGGCTGTGCCCCCGGGGTTTGCGGGGACGGGGTGCAGCTGGGGCAGGAGGCGGGACGGCGCCCCCCACCCCGCCCCCACGGGAGCTGCCCTGCTCCGAGGCCAGGCCGCGGGCAGGCAGCCTCGTGTCGGTCGCGCCCCCTCCGCAGGCGGCGATGGCCAGCGACTTCGCGGTGCCCCGGTTCCGGTTCCTGCAGCGGCTGCTGGTCGTGCACGGCCACTGGTGCTACTCGCGGCTCGCCAGCATGGCGCTGTACTTCTTCTACAAGAACACGGTGCGCGGGGCGCCCGGGGCGCGAGGGGGGCCGCGCCCCGGGGGGGAGGGGGCGTGGCGCGGCTGGGGGGCGACCGCCTTCCGCTGGGCTGCCTTGTGGGCGCTCAGCCCTCTGGTCACCGTGGTTCTCAGGGGAGGTGCGGAGGCCAGACGGGCGTCCCCCAGAGTGGACGGAGTCTTGGGACCAGCAGGGTGTGGTGGCTCCGCCAGACAGCACGAGGGGACTGTCGCACGGCGGCCCTGACACCGAACAGCCTATGCGGAGTCACCCCCACTAGGCAGGGCGCAGGCTCGGTCCCGGCGGGAAGGGGCCACCGGCAGGGTCCCAGCTCACTGTCCCGCGTGCTGGCAGGACAGGCACGGACCCCGCGGGGCCACGCCCCTGCCCTCAGGGCTCCGTCCAGGGTCCTGATTCACCCACCGCGATTCTGACGGCCGTGGCTCCCAGTCCCTTGAGCCCGGGTTCTGGCGGCGGCGTATGCCCCCAGCACGGGCACCGCGGCCCGCCCCCCCGCCGGGACCCACCCATGTCTGGCACAGAGGGACCTCCCACCCAGGCTGGCTGGCCTGCGCCTGCCTGGCCTCTGACGGCCTGTGTGTGTGTGTGGGGGGGGGTGCGCAGGCCAGGGGACTCTAACACAAGCTGGGGCAGGTGACCACCAGCGTGGTCCCACTGCCCTGCCCCAGGGGATGCTACGGGCCCAGCGTCAGCACCGACCTGCCGTCCTCTGCAAGATGCAGAGGTGTTTGCGCGTTTTACTTCGTAATCCCACCTGGAAGTCCCCGTGCTGGTCTACACCGCCGTGAGCGCAGCTCTCACTCCTGCTCTGGGGGGGGGGTGTCCCCACCTGCCTGACCCCCCTCCTGCCCCCCACTCTCACCCATTACAGAGTGTCTGCCAGCACCGGGCACGGCTGCTGAGGGCCAGTCGGGGCAGGCCTGAGCGGACAGGTCGGATCCGGGAATTAATTCACACTAGGCTCTGCCTGGGACGTTGTCCCGTCGCCCGCCACTGCGCCGAGCAGCGGGCGCCAGGCCCTGCGCGCAGCCGCAGGCCGTGAGGTCCCACCCGTGGCGCTCGTGGCCGTGCCGGGCCGCGGCGAGCCGTTCGCCACCCCTGGATCTTATTCTGTCTGAAAACTAAAGCACACGGGGGCGTCGCGTCCTCCCTGTGATTCCCACCGAGCCCTCCCCAGGCCGAGAGGAGGACGTTTCCGGGGGCCACGGCCTGTCTGTCACCGGGGAGAGGACGGGGCGGGGGCCAGGGCACCCGCTCCCGTGCGGGCAGACGCTCGCGGGGCAGACGCTCGTGGGGCAGACGCTCGCGGGGCCCGCGTGCGCTCGAGGCGTTCGGGGCTGACCGCTGGGCCTCTCACAGGAGGAAGTCGGTCTTCCTTTCCAGCACAGAGCAGGGAAGCAGTTTCCATAGCAACGGGTTTGAGACGAAGGCTTTCTGGTGCCGCGGGCAACGCCTCGCTTATCTGAACGCTCTTCCTCCGCTGGCTCGGAGTGACGGAGCCGGTCGTGCTTCGTGCTGGCGAGGAAGGGGGGCCGCGGGGGGCCGCGGGGGCCGGGTTCCCGGGCAGGGGGGAAGCTGCACGAGTCGCAGACGGAAACAGGACTCGGGGGGAGTGTGACATCGCAGGTCACGGCAGCAGACTCGGTCGTCCCGATGTCAGAGCAGGCCAGTTTCAGGACAGGACACGGAGGCTCGGAGGGACTAAGTGACCGCCCGGGTCAGGCGGGCGGAGAGTGGCCCACCCGGGTCCCGGACAAGGACACCGAGCAGAGGGCTAAGTGGCCTGTGCCAGGCCGCACAGTTACCCCGTGTCGGTGCTTCGCGGCTGCTAACCCACCGTGGCCCCCAGAAACGGGGGTCGGTGACCAGCTCGCAGTGGGCGGGGCCACCCCTAACTCCTCCCACCGAGCCCGTGCTCCAGGCCAGGCCCCTCCCGCGACCTCGCTGTGGGGGCTGTGGCTCCCCGCCAGCCGCGGGCCCAAGGGGGCCCTGTGGCCCCTGTGAGGCCCCCGTGACCCCGCCGCCAGGCCCGTGCGCGTCTCCGCTCCTGCCTGCTGCCCGCCGTCGGGGGGGGGCGGGGTCTGGGCCCAGCTCCTGGAGGCTCCGTTCAGGGTCCCGGGGGAGGCCCTGGGGATGAGGCCGCGCTGGGGGACGCGGACGTGAGCGGCCCTCGCCACAGCAGGGCCTCCGCTGTGTCCCGTCAGTGGCCGGTGGCACTTCGGGCACCAGACGTCACACCACGGGCCGCCCGGGACGGCGCCCGGGGGGGCCGAGGGGGGCCGAGGGGGGCCGAGGAGGGCTGGGAGGGGAGAGGCCGGGAGGGGAGAGGCCGGGCGCGGGCTCGGCGCCCGGGGGGCCGATGGGGGCCGGGAGGGGACAGGCCGGGCGCGGGCTCGGCGCCCGCCCACACAGCCCGGGCGGCTGCGAGCGGCTCGTCCCGCCTCCCTCTGTCCATGCAGATGTTCGTGGGCCTCCTGTTCTGGTTCCAGTTCTTCTGCGGCTTCTCCGCGTCCGCCATGATCGACCAGTGGTATCTGATCTTCTTTAACCTGCTCTTCTCGTCGCTTCCCCAGCTGGTGACTGGGGTGCTGGACAAGGACGCGCCGGCCGACGTGCTGCTGACCACGCCGCAGCTCTACAGGAGCGGCCAGAGCATGGCGGTGAGCCCCCCCCCGCCCCCCGCACCCCCCACGGCCCCCCATCCCCCTGCCCCCCGCTCCTGGGGGCTGCACAGGCCCAGGCCGCCCTACACGGACGACCGGTCACCCACGGGGAGGGCCTGGCCAGCACCGGCCCAGCACGCGGGGGCCCGCGGGGCAGGTACAGGTGTCCGCTCGCCGAGGGGCACGCGGGAGGAGCCGGTCGTCAGCGCGTGGGCCCGAGCGGCCGCGTGGGCAGCAGGGGGCAGCAGGGGGCACTCGTCCTTGATGCCGGCTCTTCCCGTCACCATCGGCATCCACAGTGGGGCTTTAGACGGCCACTTCTGGGAAACGGTCTAGGGAGCCACCCACCGGGGAGGCAGCCCCCCACGAAGCTGGAGCAGAGGGACCTGGCCTGGGGAGGCCACCCCGAAATGCAGACAACCCCCCCCCGAGGGACGGCCTCCTGTGGCGCCCCAGAGCTGCCCGGCCGGGGTCTCCTAGGGGCCCTGCGGTCCCAGGGCAGCGCGTCTAAGCGGGTGACGGCTGAGGGGGCTGGCCCGCGGACCCGCGGACCCGCGGACCCGCTGACCCGCCGGCCTTGTGCCCCAGGAGTATCGGCCGCGCACCTTCTGGCTGAACATGGCGGACGCCGCCTTCCAGAGCCTGGTCTGCTTCTTCATCCCCTACCTGGTAAGTCGGCGCCGCGGCTGTCCCGCCGCCTCCCCGGCAACCCAGACCCAGGAGCCGCTGTCTTCCAGGCCTACCGCGACTCGGACGTGGACGTGTTCACCTGGGGGACCCCCATCACTGCCATCGCGCTGCTCACCTTCCTGCTGCACCTGGGCATCGAGACCAAGACCTGGGTGAGGGGCGGGGCCCTATGCGCGTGCGCGAGAGCCCTGGGCAGGGGCGGGGGGCTGGTGCCCCCACGTCGAGGCGGCCTCACTGCGCGCGCCTCGCGGGCGGCTCGGCCCCTCCCCGCCTGGTCCAGGCACGTCCTCAGGTCCCCACGCCCCAGTGGCCGCCCTCAGGGCGGTCCGGGCTGACGTGGCCCTTGCTGGCCCTCTGCCCGCAGACCTGGCTCAACTGGGCGGCCTGCGGCTTCAGCGTCCTCCTGTTCTTCGCCGTGGCGCTGATTTACAACGCGTCCTGTGCAACGTGCTACCCGCCGTCCAACCCCTACTGGACCATGCACAGGCTCCTGGGCGACCCCGTGTTCTACCTGACCTGCCTCCTGGCGCCCGTCGCCGCGGTGCTGCCCAGGTGGGTGTCGCCGGGGCGCGTCCCCACGGGCTGGGGGGCCCTTTCGTCAAGCGGCGGCCGCGCTGACGCTGTGTTCGCTCTCCAGGCTGCTGTGCAGAGCTCTGCAGGGGACCCTGTCCCCCACCCCGCTTCAGCGGGGACACCAGCTGGCCAAGAGGTCCCCCGGGAGACTCGGCACCCCCAGAGAGCCCCTGGGGGTGCTGCGGATGGAGCCGCTGGAGCAGAGCAGCCCCGGGGCCTCGGGGTCCCTCCCCGGGGACCGCTCCTGGCCGGGGGCCGCCTTGGAGGGCTGCCCGGCGGCAGCGAGGACGAGAGCCAGCAGCGGCGGCCGCGCCACGCCTCTGTCGTCCGTCTTCAGCCTGCCCTCGCTCGGCCCCCTGGGCTGGGCGTCCTCCCTGTCGCTGCTCAGTGGGCTGGGAAGCGCCCTGCAGCTCTCGCGAGGCGCCTTCCGGGGGGACAAGCCCGGCGGCGACTTCCTGCCCGGGCCGCGGCCGGACCAGGCCGCGTGCGGCCCCCACGGGCAGGCCGCCAGCTCCTTCTAGGGGGGCCCTGGGGCGGTCTTCGCGCAGGTGTCGCTGTTGCTCATGTTCATTTGCACAGGAGAGTTCTACTGAGATGCGTTTTACATGTTTCCGAGGCTCACAGGAAATGGAAGGTACCAAAAAAAGTTTATTTTTTAAAAATAGAGTATATTGAAAAAAGAGTCAGAGCTTTAACATATAAAAGTTTAAAGAGAGACACTCGCAGTTTGTTTTTTCAGCTCGCTGTGTGAGAAGTGCGGCGTGGGCGTGCGCGTGTGAACGCGGGGAGTCCGGGGCTGGGGCGGAGGATGGGCCCCCAGCCTGGGAGGGCAGGGGGGCCACTTCACGCCGCGTCCTCAGTCACTCAGCGCCACGGGGGCATGTCGTGCGGTCACCTTGTGGGCCCGACAGGCTTCCCGTCCAAACCAGCACCAGCAAGCAACATCCTGCGTTTGTGAAGAGAGCATGCGCCTCGCACTGCCGTGTCAGGCTGTGGCATGTGCCCTAACAGCGTGTTCCGAGAACCGGGCACACGTCCTCGGGGCGAGCCCTCGCAGACGCCAGGCAGGCAACAGCGCGGTGACACGCGCCGTGATCTGCGACAGAGCCGCAGGGACCGCACCGTGCGACGCTGTCCCAGGGACGGGCGAAGGGGCCGAGGCCGCAGAACAGGACAGGACAGAAAACCTAGCAACGCAGCGACGCGTCCCGACGCCTGACGTCTGAGAACGCGGTACAGCGAACCGTGAGCGGAAGGGTTTCCCACGCACGGTGCCGGCGGATTGTGGACCCTCCCGAGGACCAGAGCTGACTCCCTTATGGGAAATTCAAGTTCAGAGAGACCGTAGGTCTCACGGAAAAGGCAAAGCAAGGACGTGGTTCCATAGCGGAGCGGGGGGCACGCCCGCTTTACACGCAGAAGGGCCTGGGTTCGCGCCCCCGTGGAGCCACGGCCCGTGGTCCGCGGCCACGCCACCCTGACCAAGCCCGACGTCCGATCTCGGAAGCTGAGCGGGGTTGGGCCTGGTCGGTACCGGATGGGAGACCGCCCGGGAAGACCAGGCACTGGAGGCGTCAATAATAGTAAGTTTAAAAAGAAAAGGCAAGACGATAGATCTTCAAGGTAATAAAGGAAAATATTTTCACGACGTTGGGGCCAAGGAAGGATTTCTTAAACAGGACGGAGAAAGGGCTCATCGTACGGGAAAAGGTGGTTTGAACAATACTCGATTTATGAATGAGCCTCTGAAGACACCATGACGAGTGCACAACGAGCCGCAGACCGAGAGAGGCCCTCTGCGATTCACGCGACCGACAAAAGCCTCCCATCCAGAGCGTCAAGGCGTCCCTAACAAATCAACGAGAACGAGATGACACGACAGAAAAATGGGGAAGTGATCCAAGCCGTTATGTCCCCCAAACAGTCCTTGTTCTGAATGAACCATAAATATACGAGAAGGCGCTTGACCCCGTTAGTTACGTGGGAAACGTAAATTCATCCAAAAAAGGGCCCATCCCAAGTGCTGGTGGCAACGTGCGGCGTAAGTTTCTACGTGTGTAGACCGTCCGGCGTCACTTCAGGAGAGAGAAGTCAGCATGTACTGTGACCGGGGTGGCCGTGTTTTGGAGGAAAAAATGGGAGCCCCCTGCAGACGGGATGGCAGGACAGCCCCCCGCAGACGGGACGGCAGGACAGCCCCCCGCAGACGGGACGGCAGGACAGCCCCCCGCAGACGGGACGGCAGGACAGCCCCCCGCAGACGGGACGGCAGGACAGCCCCCCGCAGACGGGACGGCAGGACAGCCCCCCGCAGACGGGACGGCAGGACAGCCCCCCGCAGACGGGACGGCAGGACCGTGCAAACCAGGGTGCGGGTGTCATGTCCGTGGGGGCGTGCTGTCCTCCCCGGCGGCCTGGCACGCACTACGGGAACGAGCAAGGATGCTTTCGACACGCGCTTCCTGCAGAAGGGACCAGAACGCACAGCCGGAGGGGGGCACCAGGGCCGGGACAGCTGTTTTTAGGGCTCTGAGGAACCCCCCCCCACGGGTCCCCATGGGGTCTGAAAGCGCTACCACAGCCGAGCAGTGGCAACGACCCGCATGTCCCCGACACGTGCATGATGACAGGAAGAAGGTGTGCACACGCGTGCAGGGGCGTGTCCGGAGGAGCCCGTGGCACGTGACAACACGGATGGCCGTCGGGACGTCACGCTTGGCGGGATGAGCCGGTCGTAGACAGCGCGGCGCGGTCGCGGTCCCACTCACGGGGCGCAGGGAGGGTCGGCAGATCCACGGACGGGGCGCGGGCGCGGCGCGGGGGTGGCCCGCGGTGGCTAGGGACTAACGCATGGTAGGTCCCGTGGGCCTGCTGCAGGGACGGCGGCCGGGTCGGCCCCGTGTGGCAGTTCTCAGGGAGAGAAAACACCGTCTAGAGGGAGGGAGGGAGGGAGGGAAGGGACAGAGAGACGGAGGGAAGGGGAGGGGGCCTGGGCGGAGGGCCTCTCCTTTCTCAGGGAGACGCCTGGGGCCGTCTGGGGACAGCTGTGTGCTCGCTGTGGCCCAGGCACGGGGCGGCCCGCGGGGCTCACTGGCAGGCAGAGGGGAGCTGGCATCCTGAGCCCCCTCCAGGGCACAAATGCCATGTGACCCGCAAGTCCCGTGGCCTCAGCAGCCTGGACTGACTGCTCGGAACCAGGAGGTCCGTCGCGGGGTCCCCCCGAGAGGCGGGCCACCCCCCAGAGGGCGCCGCGCCCGGTCCCTCCTCTGCGGGCCAGGCGGGCCTTACGCCATGCCCGGGACAGGGGGGGCTAAGGCACCCGTTTCTGCCCTTCACTCCTTTTCCAAGGGGGCCCAGCGAAGAGGCCAGAGGCCCCCCCTCTGCCGGAACAGCCCCCCGGAACCAGAGCGGGCTCCGGCCGGGCCACAGAGCTCAGAGTTTCAAGGAGCCAATTTAAATTCTCTCACCACCCGAAAGTGTGAGCAGAAGGGACTCCGTTTCTGTCCCAGACGGGCCCGGCGTCCCATGGCCTCCGTCCCCAGAGGCCTGGAGGGGCACCCGTTTCTCTCAGGGCTGGTGGCACCCCGGGCGTCCCAGGGCTGGCAGCAGCCTCGCACCGGGACACCGGACGAGGGGCTGCGGTGTTGCGTTCTGACAAAAGCCTAAGATTATTCTGCACCTTCTCCTCTGCCTGGACCTGACGTTGGAGGAATCGCGAAGAACGTCAGAGGGTTTATCGGAGGGGATGTCAAACACGCCCCCCGTGTCCCTTGGTGGCTGCGGCGCTGACAGGCGGAGCGACTGGTGCTCCAAGGGTGTCCCCTAAACGCCGATGGCAGAGACGCTCCTCCTGACCAGGAAGCACGCACCAGGAGATCTGTCCCCTTCCCCGTCCCCACTCTGCCCCCTGCGCACGCGGCACACCGGCCCGCGCCCGCCCCGCGTGCCCCATGTCCCTACCTCCCCCTGCTGGCCGCGCCCGTCCTGCGCTCAGGGCCCTGCCCCCGCCAGCGCTGCTACCCTTTGATCCCACAGGTTCTTTTATGTTGCGTTTTTACTTCCGTTCAAGTCGATGCGTTTTTAAAATTTTTCTGATGCATTTTTAAAAAAAATGTTCCAGGAGACTTCCCTTTCAGTCCAGGGACTGCGGGGGGTGGTCGGATTTTTCCGGAACTCTACCGCCTCTGCTTTTCCTGCTCTCTCTCTCTCTCTCTCTCTCTCTCTCGAGTTTGGTCGCTGCTGGTGACCAAACACTCCGTGTGGTTCCAGTTCCTCAAATTCGTTAAGGTTTACTTCGCAGGATGTCGTCGCCCTCGGTGTGCGTCCCACGGGCAATCGAGAATAATGCGGAGTCCGCTGTTCTGAGGTGGAGCGTTCTAGAACTACCTGCCAGCTCCTGCCGGTTGGGGACTTCGTCGAGTCTCTCATATCCCACCCGATTTTATACCCAGTTGTTACATCAGCTGCGAGAGGGGGGTGCGACCCCTCCGAAAACGTGTGGACTCTTCCCTTCACTTCTCCTTTACCCAGTTTACAGCTCTGTTTGGTGTCGCGATCGCCGTGTCTTCACGGCGGGTTGGACTTATTATCATTATGTGATATTCTTTGTCCTTGGTAGTATCCTCTGCTCCGACATCTACTTCATGACATTTATGGAGCTACGCTTGCTTTTCTTCGACAAATGTTTTCATGATGTATCTTATTCCACGTTTTTACTTTCCAACTGCTTACGTTCTTGTGTGATTGAAATGAGTTTCTTATAGACGGTATAGTTAGCTCATTTCTCAACCCACTTTGAATCGGTGTATTTAGACCACTTACGTCGAATCTCTGCCTTTGAACTAGTAAACTCAGGTCCCTTAGATGTAACGCTATGATTTATACGTTAGGCTTAAGTCTGCCATGTTTTAAATGTTTGTTTGTTTTCTCTACCTTGCATTTGTTTTTTTTTTCCCCTGCCTTTCTGTGATTTGAACGTCTTTTAGGATCTCGTTTTTGTTTGTTTTTTAGTCACCTTGCAGAATTGTTCAGTGCCTGCCCTAGAGGCTGCATTACGCATGCACAGCGGTCACCAGTGTTGACATCTTACCTGCTTGCATGAAACGCAGAAATGCTTACCCCCTTCTCTCCCTGCGCCCTGCTCCGTTGACCCGCGGACAAACGTCAGAACTCCGTCAGACAGAGCTCTAAGTTTAGCGTCAACCATGAACCATTTCAGAAGAAAACGAGTCTAGTGTAGACGTCCACGCCCTCGACCGCGGTGCTCTCACTCCCCGAGGTCCCCCGAGTCCTTCGTCGTCCCCCGTCTGTTCAGCCATTACTTTGGGGTACCCGCTGGCAACAAACGTAGCTTCTTTATCTGAGAACGCTTTCATGTCTTCCTCCTTCCTGCAGAATATTCGTCGCTGGAGGTAGCATTTGACGCTGACAGATCTTTGCTTTCAGCACTGAGAAGTGTTGTGACACTCCGCCTGGCCCCGCTGATGTCTGATGAGGAGTCTGCTGTCATCCGAGCGGCTTCTCCCCTGCAGCTATCGTTTCTCTGTTGCCGCTTCTCGGAGATGGTTTTTTCCTACTTAGCTTCCGTTTTTCACTCCGTGCGTCTCAGTGTGAACGTCTTTGGTTTTACCCTTTTTTTGGAAGGATCCCAGCTTCCTGAATCTGTAGGTTACGTCTCTTTCCAGATCTGGGATGTTTTCGACCATTATTTCTGCCATTACTTTTTCGGTCCCTGCCCTCTCTCTCCTCTGGGACTCCGATGGCACACACGTTAGATCCCGTCTTACAGTCAGTCCCTTGTGTCCCTGACGCTCTGTTCTTTCTTCCTGTTTTCTCTTTTCTTCACACTGGGTACTGTCAGTTCTGCTCCAAGGTTCTTCTCTCTCTGCTCCATTCTGTTGTTGGGCCCGTCCACCGAATGTGTCCTCATCCGTTTCTTCTGCTCTGATTTATTTGGTTCTCCTTTATGGCTTCTGTTTTTTTGCGAAGATCTACTTTTGCTTGTCTCAGGACCGAGTAACTGCTCCCCAAACAGTTTCACGGTGGCTGCTTTAAAACTCCACGGGGTGACGGCAGCGCGTCCTGAGTGTCGCCGTGGTGACTGTCTTCTCACCCCGGCTGAGGCTCTCCGGGCTCCTGGTCTGACGAGAGAGCGGTTTTCAGCCGGAACTTGGGTGCACGGGTCACACGAGGCCGAGGGTCCTACGCCGGGCGTCTCGCAGGCGGCAGTGCCCCGTCTGGCGGGTGTGCCAGCAGCACGGTCTCGCTCCGGTGGGTCCTGAGCGCGTGGGGCTCCTGCAGGCTGAGTCGCATGGGGGTGACGGTGCCACGTGAGGAAAAACAGCCTGACGCAGCTCGTCTCGGCCACGTTCCTCCCACGGCGCCACGCCCTCCACGCCCAGGGCGCGGGGGGTGCAGGTGAGCCCAGTCTGTCCGTCCTGGGGGTCAGCAGTGCCAGCCTGAGCGCGCCCCACCCCGCCGAGTCCCTGGCCGCTTGACGCGGAGCCCGTCTGAGTAGACTGCGGCCGCGTCCTCGGCCCCGCCCCGCGGCCACAAAGGTGGGGCGCACAGGGGCTCCGGGGCCCCCCACTCCACGGTTGCGCGGCACCGCAGGCGCGGGGCTTCACGCAGGACAGACGCCCGTCCGCGCTGCGTGTCGGCACACGACACCCCCGCAGCTCCCGCACAGGAACGCTGCTCCCGGTGCCCGAAGGGCCAGGAGAGAGAACCCCGTCTTCCACCTCTTCCCGTCCCCCCGAACCCTGCCTGGCCGTGTCCCCGCTGTGACCGGCGAAGGCGACAGAAGCCATGCTGTCGAGTGTCCAGTCCAGGGTGAGGAGGGCGCGCGCTTCTGAAGGTGAGCTCCGTCACCCCGCATGGC
>PVKZ01006586.1:0-32993 GCA_004027375.1 Macroglossus sobrinus | reverse complement strand
AGAAGATACAACAGAGTTTGCATTAGTCACAGCCAGTGCGTTTTTTTTCCCTCATATTCCTGGTAATACATTTTTTCCCACTTATCTTCTCCATCCACACTCTACAGCTGTTATTCTCTGCTAGATATTATGCTATTGTTTTCTGCTGCAAACTTCCCTTTTATACTGTAAGTTGTGATGCTATGATGGGGGCTGGGAATATTTAAACTGCTGCTCTGATTCTCCATCCGGTTTCTCTTTAGGTTTCTCCAGTAGGGGCCAGTAAAGGGCATACACACTAACTTTTTCTTTAGCCCTTAGACTATGAGTCCATCGATGTTTACTGCAGTAATGACACTGTTACCATGTTTTTCTTTCATGCCTTTTATCTTTCAAACCCATTTAACCACACCTATATGAAATTGTCTTCATTAAATAACTAGTGTGGTTTCTTTCCTTAATTGAACTCTGACTGGTAAATCATAATATGAAGAATAAATTGGAAGAATGCAAAGTGAGCTGAGAATAAGAAGGGCATTGTAATGCTATGTCTTGATCAAGAGTATATAATTGAGGTTTAAAGTGGTGGTATGATATTTCCAGTGGCTGTGTGATTCTAACTTGCACTGTAGATCATCAAGTCACCCAAGTCATTATGAATAAATTTTCTTTACTCAGGAGTAGTACAGAACCATGTCCTCAGCAAAAGAAAAATCTTTCCTTTCACTAGTAACCACTCCATTAGGATTCTACATTGTAACCATGCTTCTTTCTCTTCTGTCTTTGGCCTCCTTCTCTCTTCTTCTACACACCCAGGTACCTATGTATTTATCCATTCTTCCTAGAGATGTCACATGTAGTTTCTGAGGTAGCAGTCTGGGATTTCTGAAAAGGTGTCCAGTAACTCGTTTAATCTACCCTGCCTTTTACCACTAAGCTATATCACGTACCAACCTCACTAACAATGAACCTAGTATCTGGCTCAGTTTAATATTAGGTTTGTCCTTCTGCCCAAGCAGTCTAAAATTTTTCAACACTCATATCTCCTTTTTAAATTCTTTTCTATATTCCTGCCATGTGGTCATTTGGGCTCCCTAAATATTTTCCCTGCCATTTATGCACATACATATAATTATTATAATTTTCCCATATCTGATTTAACTGGGGAAGTGGTTGTATTTTCTTCATATCAGTTATTGTGAAACCAGTCTCTGAGTGCTTTATACATAGAAATCTTACTCAAGAAGACTGTAGAGATTAAACACAAAGGGTTGTCGAAACCACAATTCCCATATATCCCACTTTGTTTTACCACATAAACCAGAACCTAACTTAAAAAAACTTTAAGAGTTAAAATAGAAAGATTATAAAATAATTATAAGAATGGAGTGAGATAAGCTCTTACTAGTTGGGGAAAAAACAGAAGACTCTAGAGTCACTTGTTGAATTAATTCTAAAATGGCTGTGGTTCTCTTGGCAATTATGAGAGGACTCCATTGATATAAGAGATACCACAGAGACTTCTTTTCATGATGTGGCCAGAAACAGCATTGTGGGGTCTGCACAAATACCTAAACAGAGCACATTCGTCCATGTGCCAGTTTTTTTCAAATAAAGACTTTCTTATTTTGAGAAGGTGGTGATGTGAGAATGTTTGGGGACTATGCAGGAAAGCAGAGAGACATCTCTAGTGTCTTTTGTGCCTAGAGTCCAAATGATTGATAAAGGTTGAGGCTTTTGATGTGACATCTTCTAAGATGTTTCCAATATCCCCTGCCTCCTGTCTACATGCCTTTGTATATACCCATCTCCATATGGACTGGGCCTTGTAACTTACATGCAATGTATAAAATGTCAAAAAATATTGGGCAAAAACCAGGTAGACCTAATTGGTGTACCATGTGGGATCTTAGGTTTATCATGTTAAGTGAAATAAGTCAGAAAAAGTTTAGAACGATCTGATTTCACTCATATGTGGGATATAAGACTGAAAGCAACAAATGAACAAGGCAAACCAACAAAAACTCATAGACATAGACAACAGCTTACTGGTTACCAGAGGGAAAGGGTAGTCAGGAGGAGGTAGAAAGGGTAAAGGGGGTGAAATATGTAGTGACAGAAGAAAATTTAACTCTGGGTGCTGAACACACAATGCAATATACATATGACATATGTATCATATGTCCCCCTAATGGGGAAGCTCAGGTGCTGAAGGATGCCTATGGCCAACTGCAAATGAGGAACTGATTCCTGCCAAAGCCATTTGAGTGAGATTTGAACATAGAGTCAATTGTACACTTGAACCTATATGATTTTATTAACTAATGTCACCTTAATAAATTTTAAATTAAAAATTTTTTTAAAATATTGGGATGTCACTCCAAAGTCGATGTGTAAATAGAGTCAGGCTTTCGACTATCATCCCTCTTCTATTCTCTCACCAGCTCACTCTGTTAGAAGAGAGGTTTCATGTTGTCAGCTGCCTAATGGGGAAGCTCAGGTGGTAAGATGCTGAGGGATGCCTATGGCCAACTGCAAATGAGGCACTGCTTCCTGCCAAAGCCACTGAGTGAGTTTTGAAACTGGATGCTCTTCTAGTCAGTAAGTAAGATGATTACAGTCCTACATTTAGAATACAGACATTGATGAAACCTCCTATAGGATTTAAGAAAATTTTCAATTTGATATTTCAAAATAGATGGTCTACTGTAACAACATGCATAAATTCTACAGGAAAAATTAGAACTTCGGCTGTCTTTCAAAATAACAAATTTCATATATCATTAACATATAAAATTTGAAAAAAACAAAACAGGACTAAAGGAAAAATTAGGAAATTTTCCAAAGACACAACCTTAAATAAGAACATAGAAATTATAGCGTATTTTTAGTGTAGAAAACACAATTGTCCCTACATGTAATAATGAATTCAGTGAATTTGCAGACATAGAAGTTACATATTGCTTTTTTTAATTGAAAAATATATTGTCCGTGTTTATAAAATCCCTGCAAATTGAAAGCGGATGTGAGGGATACAAGTGAGCTTCCTTCTGAGAAGAAGAGCCCAGAATCTTAAAAGTACATTTTCTTTCATTTTTCCTCTTCTATTAATAACAGCAGTCCTCAGAGCTTAGGATAGCATAAACCGATTTGACTAATTGTGAGTTCAGTGCATTGAGCTCTTAAGGCCATGCAGGAATAGATAATTGGCTTGTTTCTCCAGCCCTTCAGGTTCCACGTTTTAGTCCGGTGAGCCTCACATCTGAGTCCTCTTCCTTATGAATTA
The DNA here is from genome assembly GCA_004027375.1 of Macroglossus sobrinus. NCBI lineage: Eukaryota > Metazoa > Chordata > Mammalia > Chiroptera > Pteropodidae > Macroglossus > Macroglossus sobrinus. The sequence goes on along the minus strand of PVKZ01006586.1, from coordinate 29,728 downwards.
CTGCATCAGGAGGCTCACAACTAACTCCTCTTCACTGCCAGACCTAGGGAAGGAGCCAGAACCTTGATCACTTGCCAGGCAGGACAGGGATAGTGGATTCTCACTCCTTGGCTATACTGCAGCAGAGATAGAACAGCCCACTAGGACCATGGAGATGGAGGATGGAGAAGAAACTGTCAGGAGCATTGTTTCTTCACTATCATGACAAACAGGAGAATTGGGATAAACAGATGGGAGGCCACCAATATGGAAAGTTTCAGTTCTTTTGTCCTTACAAAGGTAGATTCTGAATGCCTGGAGGGAGACAATTGAGCCTAATTAATTTCTGATCCCCCAGAGTATATATTTTATTTGGTAGAGAAAAACAACAATCTCTGTAAAATGCTGAATAGACTCTTCCTTCGATCTCAGAAGCACAGCACAGGCAACATGGCTTTCACACAGTGCTTTCCTTCCTGGACTGTCATTCCTTCCAGCAATGGCTTATAGGACTGGACAGAGGATAGAAAAGTGCTTGTATGTATCTATGTAAAAGATTTTCTAAGAAACCTATTATTTTCATATTTAATAGAATCTACAACATTTAAATATGAAGAAAAGGGGGAAAACATTTGGCAATAAAAAAAAAATCTAACTCTGGTGAACACGCAATGCTATATATATATAATATATATATATATATATATATATATATATATATATATATATAACTTTTTATTGAGTGATACACTTGGAACTTATTTGACTTTGTTAATCAGTGTCACCTCAATATATTTAACAAAAAATTTAAAAATAAGTAAATTTAATCCAAGGACCAAAAAATAGTAGAGATTATCATAAAAATAAAAAAAAAATGAAAAAGGCAGGAAAATAGACAGGGAGGTAAACCTTATTGTTTGGACGAAGACACATTTTAGGATTTCCACTCATTCTGTGGATGACTTACCATGAACAAACAGGACACAATAGGCTTCTACCTCTCTACCATACGATAGAATAAAATGTCATTAAACCTGTGTTGAGATTGTATTTAATGAACAAGCCTACTTTCCCAATATGATTTAAAAACCATGACTGAACATTTATTAAGGACAAATCTCTGTAGGTGCCACACGTGTTCAAGAGATAGGTGTCATTTTCCTTATTTCTATATGAAAGATACCAGCACAGAAAAATGAAGAGGTTTACACACTCTCTACATTGAGTGGGTGAGGACTGTGTACTCAGACAGACGTCACCTGATTCCCATCCCAGGGCTCTGTCCCCTCCAGCACAGCACAATCATTATTTCTTTCCAAATGTGCTTTAATCTCAGATGAGCAAATAGTGGCAGAACCACCAATTCCTTTCCTTGGGATATGGCCAGTTTCACCTGTATATTAGCAGAATGGACCAAGTGGTTTGCAAGGACCTTTACTGCATGACTATTGTGGATCATAGTGTTTTCTATGAATAGTAATGAATTTTCCAGCACACTTTATAAACCTGAGATGTGGAAATATCATTCCTTATAGAAAATGGAAATTTTCATGTGGCTCTATCATAAAAAGTCTATTGCTAGTCAGACTTCAGGGACCTTTCTGATTTTATACCTTGGCAGTCGGAGCATGTAGGTGATTTTGTCTGACTTTTCTATTGGGAGGACAAGTATAAGTAATTAATAGTAAAGTTGCACATGTATCAAGTTTTTCTAACTCATGCAATTATGTGTTTATATCTCCAGGAAATTCTCATTTCTATGACATTAAGACAGGCATGATAATTTTCTTACCCGTGTCATCAAAAAATTGAAAAAATAACATGAAGTTTATCCCTCAGGTAATATTATGCATCATTTAAAACATTGAATAGATGTATGACATTCACAGAGAGACTTAAAACACAATGTTGTAGTAAAAGAGAACTCAGGAAATAATATGTGTAGCATGAGGGCATTGAGGTAAATTTTCAAGAGAATGGTTTGTAAATATATGAATCAATGCTAATATTAAAAAACAGTGAAAGGAAATACATCCACCAAATTCATGACTGCATTAACCTTTGGACAACTAAAGCGCAGGGAAAGAAGACCATAACAATAGCAAGAATAAAACCTTCTAGTTTTATCAATAATAAATGTAAGTTCTAAAGCAAGTATTATTAAATATTTATATTCTAATATGGGTAGTGGGTAACAATGATACTGATAATAATTGATAAAATTAGTACAGCATTTATTAATTGTCTGGCTATAATTTTGTACCCTGGCTATAAGTTAGTATGCTCAAAGGACTTATGTGTAGAGATTCTAATTTAACTGGTTGTGGGCTATGGCCAGTCCATCATTAAACTTGAAATGATGGGCAGGTAATTTAATGATTAACTAGAATTGATAATCACTGTTTAAGACTTTTATATTTATAGTTGAATTTTATTTCTTACAGCAACCCTATAATGTCAGCTCAAATAATATACCCATTTTATAGGAGCAAACTACCTGGGTGTTTGTGCTATTAGTCATTGTTCTTTTGCTTTTTGATTTTTCTGAAATCATATCATGTTTTGATGTGTTAAAACAAATGAAGACCTGAGTGGCCCTCAAGGAGCTGAATTTAGAAGAAATGTTATCCATGTATATGGAAGAATTGACTTGAAAAGTTCTTTAGCCGGCATAAAGGTCAACAGAAAGTTGAGACCTGGCTTTGCACCTGAACTTTATAACTGTTTGTTAGGGGATTAAGTTTGATGAGAAATCAACCCTTCACAAATGTTTATTATTTTAGTCATATTTAAAGAGTTTTATAAAGCTACTACAAATAAAAACAGTAAAAAGCAAATTCAGCTTCTGATATTTCTCTGAGATTGTGTATTACTAACAGAAAATAACCTTTCAAAAGGAAAAATAAGTCCAAGAGTACTCATGAAAGTTTATTATTTAATCATTGCTGCATCGTAAATAAATACCATCTTTAGGATCAGTGATGCTGTATAATTTCCATGCATTTAAAAGAACATATTTTTTAAAATATGAAGTCCACCAAGGCCAAATATTTGTGTATTTGAGTTATATTTAAAGAGAGTTTGACCAGATAACCCACACATTTGAGTAAGCAGTTACCTCCACAGAAGATGGCTTTTATAAACCTTGTAAAGATGAGAAACTCTTACAAATAATTGCCACACAAAAATGCTTCTGATTATGAACATTTTATTTTAATTTAGAATTCAGTTTATGTGGTTTTAACTTTTCAAGACTACATTCCAAATTAAGAGAATTTCTACACTGCATTTAGATAAGACAATATTCTCTTGACTGCTTCTTAGCATCTTTTAAGATGATTTTTTTCTTGAAGAGAGAAAAATATTTATTTCATATATCCCTTCAAAAGTATAAGGCCGATATTTTAATGTGTTTATGGATTTGTCTTCTCAGAATGATCTTTCTTTAATAGTGTTTGACCCACTATCTCTAAAGTGGGCGTATATAAAAACAAGTAAATAGCCCAGAGATCAATAAGGAAAGAGATGTAAAAAGAGTTCACAGTTGAGAAATGTTGTCAAAGGTAGTTGGGGTGTATGGTCCTCAAGTGAAAATATTTCATCTGTTGATTGCTTAAATCCAAAATATGGACACTTAGCTGGGGGCCTCTATACATGTTTTATTCATACAACACTCTCTTCTTTTTTCTCAAAATGTGTCTCATCTGCATGGAACTATGCAATCTGACAGGTGACTCAAAATTCTTCCTCTGAGACTCTCAGATGGTCCAGAAGTGAGGCTCTTCTGTTTGAACTTTTCCTGCTCAGGAACCTACTCATCATTCTGGATGTCATCTTTGACTCCCACCTCCACACCCCTATGTACTTTTTTTCTTTCAGTTAGTCCTTGACTGACATCAGTTTCATCAGCACAACTATAGTTTCCAAAATGCTGGTGAATCTGCAGATACACAGCAAATGCATCACCTATGCAGGTTGCCTAACTCAGATTGCCTTTCTTCTCTTTTGCATGTGTGGACAGCATACTCCTGGCCCTGATGACCTATGACAGGTTGGTGACCATTTGTCAAAACCTACACTAACTGGTAATAATGAACCCCTGCCTCTGAGTTTGCTGTCATTTTCATCAGCTTTTGAACTCAGAGCCATAGAATTTGATGATGTCACAGCTTACCTTCTGTGCAGATGTGGAAAGCCCTCATTTCTTTTGTAACCCTCCTCAACACCTCAAGGCTTGCCTGTAACGATACTTCAACAAATAACATCCTATTTTATTGGTGCCATCTTTGGTGGTGCGTCACTCTCAGTGATCTTTTTTCTCTTACTATGAAATGATTTCCTTCATTCTGAAAGTCTCATCACCAGGTGAGAAATATAAAACCTTTTTCACCTGTGGTTCTCGCCTGTCAATTGTTTGCTTACTTTATGGAACAGGCCTTGGGTTATATCTGAATTCAACTGCCTCATCTTTCCTGAAGAAGGATGCAGTGGCTTTGGTGATATACAACATGGTTATCCCGTGCTGAGTCTTTCATTTACAGCCAGAGGATGCTAGAGTGCACTGTGGAGAATTATCAAAAGAAATAGCCTAATCTCAATACCCGTGCCATCTTTTTTACTTCATAGAACTGGAAAAACAGCAAAATCAAACATGTGCAACAAGGAATTTCTGACTTTGCAGTCACATGCTGCATATGTACATATGGATCTCTACTTTCTGTTTACTCAGGTTTCTCTTTTTGTATAGCTGTAATGGAGTTTGGAGATTATTTTGGACTCTCCACTTAAGTCATAGCCACTCCAGGATTATGTGTAGTACATAAGTACACCCATCTCACTTACCTAATGCATTATTCAGGATTTGGTAAAAAGCAGTCTTGCTTTTATCATTATAAGGCTATTCACTAGTTTCTATATCCACCCACTTTAGAGACACTGGGTCAAAAAATATAAAGCAATTATAGCTCTCTTTCCTTTATTTTTTTTTAGTTTTCTCAGGATTTTTCTCTGTTTGCAAGGAGGCTCTAAATCCTCTTTTAAGAAGCTATGCATTCGTATTTTTAATCCTTCATTATGTTGGTCAGATTCTTGATCAAATAGGTTGACTATTGAATTCCCTGTCTAAGCCACGATGTTTTAAAATTGAAATGAAACAGTATTAATACTGAGTTTGAAGAAATAATTGTAAACTGGAACTTTCCAAGGAAACCTGGAATATAAGATCCAAGCAAAGGGGATCCTCAATTTTTAAAATAATTCTCCTTCCCATTTTAACATCTCCCCAGTCAATTAAATACCCAGACCTAAAAGGATAAATATTGTATTATTCCACTTATATGAAGCATGTAAAGTAGTCAATTTTATAGAGATATAAAGTAAAATAGTGGTTTCTATGAGCATGGAAAAGAGGAAATACAGAATTAGTGTTTAATGGGTAAATAACATTACATTTTTGCAAGATAAAAGAATTTTCTGGAGATGATGATGATGATGGTTTCATAACAGTTAAAAATGGTTAAGATGGCAATTATTTTTTAGGCTAGGCAACACTTGGTTGACCTCACAGATTGCAAGGACTTTGTCAGCTTACAATTCCATATATTTTTTTATTTTTTTAAATACCTGCAGCACCTGGTCTCCCATTGAAGTACTAACCAGATCTGACACTGCTTACCTTCAGAATCCAATGGGTTTGGGCTTGTTCAGGGTGGCATAACCATAGACTAGATGACAAATTTTATGTTATATTATTTTACCACAATAAGAAAGGTCTCCTGTTAGGAATAAGAAACATGTTGCTTCAGATATTGAGTGTACCATTTAGCCCTCAGCATTAGACCCCACAGATCTGCCTCAGCTGCAGAGAGCCACTTAACCGTAATCATGCCTCCTTCTGAAGAAGCTCACATCCAATGACATTTGGCTCCTTATCCCCAATTTCAGCCAACTCTAAAGTACATCCTAGACCCAAAGTACCTTGGTGATTTTAGCAGGTCTTTGATGAGCTTCAACTTGACTTGAGTATTTCCACGCTCTTCCTTGCAACAAAGTGTTTACAAACCACAGAGTCTAAGGGAATAGACCCTTCAAGACTCTCTTTACTTTAAGCAGCATCCACAATTTCAGAAGTGCCCAGAGCCACCCTCACTTAAGACAAATTAGCTACAAAATCAGAGACTTCATTATATTCAATAACTTTTTAGAATAGTTTTTTTAGAACATTCAAACTAAGGGAACTTATTCAGGTTCAATAATTTATCAGAATGAGTCACAGAACTTAGGACAGTTTATAATTCCAATGAAAGTTTTATTATATCAAAAAAATATAAATCAGAACTAGCCAAAAGAAGAACACTTAGGGCAAGATCTGGAAGGTCCCATATGTCAATCTTCTTGGTGTCCATTCCTTGTGAGTCTAGATCTCTTACTGCCTCCTGGCCACACTGTGAGGCAGCACTCAGAGTATTGACCATCAGGTAGCTCACCTATTCTTGTGTTCAGAGATTTTAATGAGGCTTCCTTACATAGGTGTGATTAATTAACTGATTGCTGATTTGATAAAACACAGTTTGCAGCCTCTCTCCCAAAAGTTTGGGCTGGTATCAATTTGTCCAAAGGTCCAACACTTTTTTTTTATATGTTTGGTCTTTTTGGCATGTCCAGTCCCTACTTTGAGTCATCTAATTAGCACAAACTATCAGGTATGGTACATGGGGCCCATCATGAATAACCAGTCACTCCTATTGCTAAATTTCAAGGACTTAAAGGTTATTTTCCAGGAGCTGGGATAAAGCCCATTTCTCTCTTTAGGTGAGGCCAAATTTCTTACTATACATTTGCCCTTACACAGGTGTAGAGTCCAGGAGCATTGCCTGGTAAACATCCTGCATGCCAATCACTGTCTCAGAGTCTGCTTCACAAGAAGTAATAAAATTATTTTGAGATGATTTTAAAGATAGTTTCAGGGTAGTTCTTTGAATTTCCAGCAATGTTCTATAAATTACAAACCCAATGTTGAGCTCAATGAGAGGAAAATTCAATGGGAGGAGATGAAGTATAGAAATTTAGAGACAGTCTGCAAGTCCTCAAAGAAAATCTTGATGAATATAGAAATCTGAACTGAGAGAAGTTTGATAGAAAGGAAGTTCAGAGTTTGAAATAATAAGATAAGATAAAATTTACTTGAGAATTTTACTTCTAAATGTTTATTTTAAAATATTAAACCCCAGGGTATGTAAATAAATATGACTTAAAAATGATAACTTATTTGGCCTTTGTCAACCTCTTCAAATTTCTAGAGGTCCTATGATCCAATCATAAGCACATGCCTTCTGATTTTGGTTACAAGTTTGATCAGAGTCTTCTGATTTCTCTGTTCATTAGGTTTGAAGGTTTTGAGCGCAGGGACAATCAGAGTTTAACAGTAAGGATATTTCTGTCCTTCTAGAAAGAGCAGGTTTTTGATGAAAGGAGGAGTATTTCAAGGCTTGTCCATTAAAATAAAGATAAACAGATGGACGATAGCAAATAGTAGAAAGACTTTTCACTGCATGCTGGCAGACACACAACTTAACTCTATTCTTATTTCCACTGTCAAAATCCACTAGCAAGTAGCAGCTCAGAAATTGAAATTTACTCTTTTCCAGGTCAATAGCTTCCCCCCAACCGCCATAGAATCTTGTCATTGTAGTTTCTCTTTTCCTTTCCTCTATATCAAAGCAATTAAATTTTTTCAGCAACACTGTCTTAGTTATATGATTTGCTTTTACCATTCTTCAAAAACAGCTCATATAAACATTTTGCTCTTGCAAAAGTGTTCTAAATGGCTTCCAAATATTCACTGTGTCTCCCTTTACATAGAAGCCAGATTGATTCTTTATGTGTCATCAGAAGTTGTGACTTCTATACTTAAAAACTTCCAGTCATTTTGTTACTCCTAAACTAAAATCTGAACTCTTTGCCAATGTCTATACAACTATTCATCAATAAGTGTCTTCTATTTTTTTCCAACTCCCTCCCTGGTCCCTGGACCAGCACTGTTAGTAGCATCTGGGAGTTTACAAATGCAAATGTTCCGCCCCAACTCTAGAGCTGCTGATTTGGAACTCATGCATCTGGAACTCATACAGCTGTAGTTTAAAAATTTCCATGGTTTATCACCACACACCAAAATTAACTCAAAATGGATTAAGGACCTGAATATAGGACCTGAAACTATAAAATGCATAGAAAACAACATAGGAATGAAACTCAAGGACCTGGGACTTAAAAAAGATTTTATGAATTTGACCTCAACAGCAAGAGGAGAAACTAATATTAATGAATGGGACTAAATCAACCTAAGAAGCATCTGCTCAGAAAAAGAAATCATCGACAAGGTAAAGGGAAAACCATCTGAATGAGAAAACATATTTGGAAGAAATACTTCAGATAATAGCCTAATATCCAAAATATACAAAGAACTCATACAACTCAATAACAAAAAAAAAAAAGCAAATGATCCAATCAACAAATGTGCAGAGGGCACTTTTCAATAGAGGACATGCAAATGGCCAACAAATATTTGAAAAGGTGCTCAACATCACTAGCTATTAGGGAAATGCAAATCAAAATCACAATGAGATAACATCTCACACCTGTTAGAATAGCTATCATCAACAAGACAAGTAATAACAATTGCTGAGAGAATGTGGAGGATACACTGCTGGTGGAACCTAAACTGGTACAGCCACTATGGAGAAGAGTATGGAGTTTTCTCAACAAAACTAAGAATTGATCTACCATATGATCCAGTTATCCCTCAAAGGGTATTTACCCCAAAGACTTGAAAACCCATATACAAAAAGATATTTGCACATTAATGTTTATAGCAACATTATTTACAGTGACCAGGACATGGAAACAATCAAAGTGTCCTACCATAGATAAATGGCTAAAGAAACTGTTGTACATATATACAATGAAATGTTACTCAGCCATAAGAAGAGATGAAATACTGCCGTTTGCGACAATATGGATGGACCTCGAGATAATCATTCTAAGTGAAATAAGTCTGACAGAAAAAGTTGAAAATCACATGGTATCACCTATAGGTGGGATATACCTTAAAGCAACAAATGAACAGTACAAACAAAGAGACTCATGGACATGGATTATAGACTAGTGGTTACCAAAGGGTAAGCGGGGAGAAGGAGGGGAGAGATAGATGGGGTAAAGGAGATCAAATATGGGGGAAAAGGGGAGGGTGAAGTGGGTAAAGGGGCTCTAATATGATAGCTGAAGGACACTGGACTTTGGGTGGTAAACACACAGTAGAATATACAGATGTCAAATTATAATGGACACCTGAAAATTACATAATTGTATTAACCAAAGTTACCCTAATAAACTTATTAAAAAATAAAATAAAAAATCAAAAAAAGATTTCTTAAAATAATCCTGTATGGTAAGTTTAATTATTATCTTAATTTTAAAGATGAAGGAACTGCCCAGGTGCATTTACATTGTTCTATTTGCATTTTTCCTCAAATCGTAGTGTGAACTACCAAGATAATGAATCTGGATTACCTTCAGTAGCTGAAGTAAGAGAATTGCAATCCATATATCAGAAAGGGTTGATATGAAAATCTGTTAGCTAGGTAAGAAGTCTGGGTCTTAAAACTGACCATGGGGACTCCCTTGATGCTAAACTCCTCAACTGTAAATAGGAGCCTTCATAACCAAAAAACCAAAACCAACAGACATATGAAATGGTGCTCATAAAATATCATCATAACCACATAAAATATCATCTTATACCTAACTAAATGACGATAATAAAACAGAAAAGACAAGTGTTGGCAAGAATGTGGAGAAAGGAGAACCCGTGTGAAAATGAATATTTGCATATCCATTACAAGATACAGTATGGAGGATTCTTAAAAAATTAAAAATTACTAATTAAAATAGAACTACCATAAATGTATGTTGTATCTTGTCAAATGCTTTTTCTACATGCATTGCAATGATCATATGATTTTATCCTTTTTTTTTTCGTTATGTGGTGTATTCTATTGATTAATTTGAAACCCTGGATGAAGCCAACTTGTTGTGTTGTATAATCTTTTTAATGTATTGTTGTACTCAATTTGCAATATTTTATTTTATTTAAGATTTTTGCATCTATATTAATCAGAGAAATTAGTTGATAGTTTTCTTTTTGGTGTTATCCTTACCAGGTCTTAGTATTAGGATAATATTGGCCTTAAAGAATAAGTTAGAAAGTATAGCCTGTTCCTGTTTGGTAAATTTTACCAATGAAGCCATCTGGTCCTGGACTTTTATTTTTTGGGAGGTTTTTGACGACCATTTCAATTTTCTCACTGTTGATTGGTCAATTTAGACCTTTTAGTTCTTTGTGATTCAGTCTATGAAGGTAATAGATTTCTACGAACTTATTTGTTTCTTCTAGGTTATTGAATTTTGTGGCATAGAGTCTTTTATTGAATTCTTGTATGATCTGTCATATTTCTGTGGTATCTGTCATAAATTATTAATAAAAGGCGCATAAAGGAAAAGTACCTCAACAGAATAATGTATGACAAGCCCTCAGCTAATATCATACTTAATTGTGAAAAACTCAAAGGTTTTCCTGTAAGATCAGGAACCAAAAAAGGATAATCACTCTCACAACTGTTATTCAAAGTAGTATCGAGAGTCCTAGCCAGAGCAATCAGGCAAAAAAGAGAAATAAAAAGTATACACATTGGAAATGAAGGATTCACACTGTCACTTTTTGCAGACAACATGATTTTTATGTAGAAAACCCTAAAGACACCACCAAAGAACTATGATAAACAATAAACAAATACAATAAAGTTGCAGGAAGCAAAAATCAATGTACAAAATCCAATGCATTGCTATACACTAATGATAAAATTTCAGGAAATAAATGATAAAAAGATCAATTCCTTTTGCAACTGCAACAAAAAGAATACAATACCTAGGAATAAACTTAACAAGAGATGTTAAGGACCTATATACTGAAACTACAAGACATTATTAAAATAAATTAAAGATGTGGTGTGTGTGTGTGTGTGTGTGTGTGTATATATATATATATATATATATATATATATATATATATATATACACACAGTGGAATATTTCTCATCCATAAGAAAAGATGAAATACTGCCATTTGCAGTAACATGGATAGATCTTGACAGTATCATGCTAAGCAAAATAAGTCAGACAGAAAGTTAAATCATATGATTTCACTCACATGTGGGATGTAAAACGAAAAGCAAAAAATGAACAAAACAAACAAAAACTGGTGGACACAGACAGCACAGTGGTTACCAGAAGGAAAGAAAGGGAGTGGGGAGAGGTAGATAAGGGTAAAGGGAGTCAAATACATGGTGATGGAAGGCGATTTGACTTTAGGTGGTGAACACACAATGCAATATACAGATGATATACTAAAGAATAGTAGGCTCAAAACCTATATAATGTTATTAATCAGTATCACCCCAATTAATTTAATAAAATAAACAAAAAATAAAAAAACAAAGAAGTGGAAAGATATTTTATGTTCATTGATTAGAAGAATCAACATAGTTCAAATTATTTTAACTATGCCATAATACCCAAAGCAATATATAGATTTAATGCAATCTGCATCAAAATCTCAATGACATTTTTTTGTATTTTCTCCCTATTTTTAAATTAAATTTATTGAATTGACATTGGTTTAAAAATCATATAGGTATCAAGTGTAAAATTCAATAATACATCATATGTATATTGCATTGTGTGTTTACCACTCAAAGTTAAATTTTTTTTTATTACCATATATTGACCTCCTTTACCCTAATTACCTCCCCTCTCCCCATTCCCTCTGGTAACCACTAAACTGTTGTCCATGAGTCTCTGTTCATTTGTCTTGTTCATTTGTTGCTTTTAGTTTTATATCTCATATATAAGTGAAATCACATGTTCTTCAACTTTTTTTTACTCATTTTGCTTAGCATGATAAACCAATGTTTTTTCTTAAATAGAACAAAAATCTTCAGATTTGTATTATATCATGAAATGCCACAGATAGCCAAAGTAATCCCAAGAAAAGAGAACATGGATGGATCATGATATTATCATGCTAAGCAAAATAAGTCAGACAGAAAAAATTAAGAACTATACAATTTCACTCATATGTGGGATATAAACCTAAAGCAATAGATAAAAAAGACAAACAAAAACTCTTAGACACAAGTTTATGGGTTACCAGAGGTGAAGTATGGAAGGGAGAGGTAGATAAGGCTAAAGGGGTTGGAAGATTTGATTTTAGGTGGTGAACACAAAATGCAATATACAGATGATGTATTATTGAACTGTACACTTGAAACCTATATAAGTTTAATAACCAGTGTCACCCTAATCAATTTAATTTGAAATGTATAATAAAAAATAGAACTACCATAAGTCTAGCTATCCCATTTTTGGGTGTATATATAAAGAAAATGAAATTGTATCTCAAAGAGATATCTGCTCTTTCATATTTATTGCAGTATCATTCACAAAAGCAGATATGGAAACAACTACAGTATCTGTTGACAGAAGAATAGATAAAGCAAATGTTATCTATCTATCTATCTACCTACCTACCTACCTACCTACCTACCTATTTATCTATCATTTTTCTATCTACCTATCTATCATCTATTTTTACCATCTATCTACATACACACATAATGAAATAGTATTCAGCCATAAAAAGAAGGAAACACTGCTATTTGTGACAATATAGATAATCTTGGAGAATATCATGTTTACAGAAATAAGTCAGGCTCAGAAAGACAAACACAGTATGATTTCATATGTGGAATCTCAGAAAATCCCTCTCATGGAATCAGAGAGTAGTATGATAGTTGTAAGAGGCTGGGGTAAAGAGAATGAAAACATGTTGGTTAGAGTACTAACTTTCAGTTGTAAGATGAATAAGTTCTGGAGATCTAAGATACAGCATGGAGACTATAGTTAATAACACTGTATTGTATACTTGAAATCTGTTAAGAGAGTAGATTTAGGTGTTCTCACCACACACATACACACACACATATGCAGTAACTATTTAAAATGATGGACATATTAATTAACTTGACTGTGGTGATCTTTTCACAGTGTATATATGTATTAAAATCATCACATTGTACAATAAAAAAAGCTTCATGTTTTACCACATATGTACATATATATAATTTTTGTTTATCAATCATATTTCAATAAAACTTGGAAAAAGAAAACCAGTGAAGTAATTTTATCATTTCATTACAAAATAGAGTCCAAAAAAAGCAAAGAACAGTCCCAAACACCAGATATTTTATGAATATTGTATGAGATTGATAAAAATAACCCAGAATGACATAACAAATTTCAAGTATTTTTAAAATTTCATTATTGTTTAATCATGGTCAGATTCTCTGCACACTAATGCCATCTTCATAGTCATCAATACTGTATAATTGTGTGCATTTAACTAAACCACAAGTAACAATATTTGAAGTACACTAAAGCCAAGGATAGGAAATATATAAGAAATGATTTTAAAGGACAACCTTCATATGTGAGCACTTATTTCTATGTAAGAAGAAGGGGGAAACCAGAGTGATAAAACTCGTGAAAATAACTATTACACATAATATTATTTTCTGATTCTCAACATTCAACTAAATTTAGAATCTAGATTACATGGTCCTGCTTTGTATAGATTATTTAAGATATTTTAAATAAAAAAAACTATCTAGCATTACATTTGTATAAAATATTTTAAGCTACTTCTTAATTTCTATAAATTAGAATTATTTTCTCTAAAGAGAGAAGGGTAACACTTACTCTACATTTTTTTCTTAACAAAGTATGCTATATTTTTCTATGATCAAGGATTTGTTTTCTCAAATCTTCTTGTTCTTCTGATACTCTTCAGTCAAGTTTCTCTAAAGTAAGTGTGTATAAAAAGAAGTAAATAACACTGAAATAAATAAAAGAACAATCTTAAGAAGAATGAATTTGTCATACTGAGAAATACGGCTGAAGGTATTGTGGTGTATGATCTCACAAGTCCATTGTTTGAATCCAAAATATGGAAACAATGCTGTGTGCCCATTTACTGATTTTCTTTTTCCTACCTTCTTTTCCTTTTCAAAGGAATCTAACACATGCCTCAGAATTCTTCCTCATGGGACTCTCAGATGATCTGGAACTTCAGCCTCTGCTCTTTGGGCTCTTCCTGTTCATGTACCTGGTTGCCATATTGGGGAATCTGCTCATCATCTTGACCATCAGCTTGGACTCCCACATCCATCCCCCCATGTACTTTTTTCTCTCCAACCTTTTCATGACTGACATCTGTTTACATCTACCACCATCCTAAAGATGATTGTGGACATCCAAACTCACAGCAGAGAAATCACCTATGGTGGCTACCTGACTCAGATGTCTTTTTTGATTCTTCTTGGATATATGGATGGTATGCTTCTGACTGTGATGGCCTATGACCGGTTTGTGGCCATGTGCCACCTTCTGCACTACTCAGTCATCACTAATCCATGTTTCTGCTGCTTCTTAGTTTTGGTGTCATTTTTCATCAGCCTTTTGGACTCCCAGCTGCACAATTCAATAGGTTTACAACTTACCTGCTTCAAGGATGTAAAAATTTTAATTTCTTCTGTGGCCCTTCTCAACTTCTTTATCTTGCCTGCTTTGACACCTTTACCAATAAGATAGTCGTGTATTTTGTTGGAGCCATCTCTGGTTTTCTCCCTATCACAGGAATATTTTTTCTTACTATAAAATTGTTTCCTCCATTCTGAGAGTTCCATCAATAGGCAGGAAGTACAGAGCCTTCTCCACCTGTGGCTCTCACCTGTCAGTTGTTTGTTTGTTCTATGGAACAGGCATCGGAGTTTGCCTTGGATCAGCATTGTAGCCTTCCTCCAGAAATGATGTGGTGGCCTCAGTCATGTACACTGTAGTCACCTTCATGCTGAACCTCTTAATTTATAGCTTGAGGAACAGGGACATTAAGAGTGCCCTAGGGAGGCTCCACAGCAAAATAGTCTGGTCTTAATATTCATGTAACTCTTTTTGGAGTGTGGTTGGAAAACCCAGCAAAATCAAACATGTAAATTGAATACTGTATTCTTGGTCACAATCTTTTTTAGGCTCATGGTTTTTATTTCTCTCCAGGCTTCACATGTGAATGTCACTTCTTTTGATTTATCTTTCACTGAACTGGGAGAGCATGCTAGGTTCCTTTGTACATCATAATGAATGCACGAGATGTTCTCCTCAACCATTCTGGTATTCAGGTGTAATGCATGACTGTCATGTTATGTACTTAATTTCCACATCATTTTCCACAGTTACTGCATATGTTTTATGTAAATTTTACATCCATCAAATCTGTTTATTCAGGTAATTTATAAGGATGCAGGTAATTTCTGTGCATTTTAATGGAATCCCTTGGGGAGTTTTATAAATACTATGACTGATTCTATTGGAGGAGGTCATCAAGGTGTGACTTCCAGTAAACCCAAGAACCTGACCTGGAAAATCAGAGTCTGCTTGCCCCTCCTCTCCCCTGTTCTTGGAATATTCATGCCACTTGCCTACCCTCAGCTAGAAGCAGGCCCAAATATATAGCCTTGAGGTGGTAATGTGTTCAGACCATCTGGATATCATACATGACTAAACCCAGTTAAGGCCTTTTTTTTATACATTAATTTTAAATTTGATGTATAGATTGTCTTGTGCTGTGACCACTCAAGACAAGCCTTGAATGTAAATTCTTTATCTTATGAAAACTGCCACCTAAAATCTGGAGTGATATATTTCACTCTTTGTTCTCTCTTGGGCCCTCTGTGCATGGGGACTAGTTTCAAAGTTCACCCTGGAAGCTCCAGAGATTGCAAACCAACATGGTCTTTCTTGTTAAATATTGACCATATATGCAGGGGTTTATTTCTAGGCTTTTGATTCTGTGCCATTGGTCTCTGTGTCTATATTGAATCCCGTACTATGTCCTATTGTGGCTGATACTGGAAGTCCTTGCTACTCTTTCCTGTTTTTAGCTGTGTGTTTATGTCTCAGCATTGTTATTTTCTGGGTAGGGTGAAGCAGAAACAGGTCCTTCCTGTGCCCCACTAAAATGCTGGGGAAGCTGCTTGCACACTGTACTCTCCCTTTTCCCATAGGGTAACAACTTTCCCTAGCTGGGGAGTTTCCTCCTGGTGCTAAGTAGTGCTGGCCTGGGTGGTGGAATGATGTGTGAAGCCGTTCTTTTTTCTTTGTGTGGTGACTTTCAGGTGTTTTGTTCTACTTCATTGCTGAAGCTTCCTAAGTAGACTGCTGAGCTCTCTCAGGGCTGTTTTTATTCACAAATGGCCATATAATCATTGAACTTTGAGGGGAAACAGAGGCTGGCATCTGCTACTTCACCATTTTGGTTTTGTCACACTTCCGTCAGATCAGTGAATAACAAACCAGTTGCTAAATTACTCATCCAGAGTCCTCTGAGCCAGGAGGACTGTGTGGCTAGGATGTAGCAGGTTGCAAAGTACTGTCATTCCCATAGGAACTTGGTTGATCAACTAAAAAACCGAGAAAGTGAAAAGGGCCTCAAGCACAATTATTTAAACTTTAGAATTGGTGAACACAAGTAAGTAAAGATAATACATTCTGAGATAAGATGAGGTCTTCTTAATGAGCAGAAATCACAAGCCACTAAGGACATTTGTTGAATTTGGGCACAGAATGGTTGCTGGTGGGTGTGATATCAAAGGAAGGACTCCAGTGATGGAAGAGAAACCACGCTTTATTTTCTGACTGCATATCCTGAAGGAACATGCTGGGGTCTGCAGAAACACCAAATCAGAGGCCATTTCTACTCATATGCTGGTTTATCTGCAGGAAAGTTTTGCTGGGAACATCGTGGAGTGATGGGTCGTGGACTATGTTGGGAAGCAGAGAGACATCTTTCCAGTCCTGTGGTGCTTAGAGGCAATGTCCTGATAGAGGGGGAGGCCTGTGTAGTGGGCAAATTCCAATATGCACCCAGTCACCTCCGCCTCCTGTATCTGGACCCATCGTATTGAATGTGCCTTGGGCCTATTGACTTGCTTCCAATCGTCACATGGCAAAACTGATGAGATGTCACTTCTGAGATTAGGGTATTAAAAGTCTCTGGCTTTCATATTCTTGGCTTTTTTTCTTTATCATCTATCTGTTTCTTCGAATGGCATTCAATAGCCATGTGTGAGCTTCCCCCTGACAGAAAACTGAGGAAGGCTTCTGGTCAGCAGACCACAGGAACTCCATCTTTCCAAAATCAGTGAACTTGGAAATAAGTCTCTTCCCAGTCCAACTTTGAGAGGACTGAAGCTGTAGCTGACACCTTGAGTGTACTTGTTAGATACTCTGGCTTATTTAAGAGAAGTAGGAAGTTATAAATAAGTGTATAAAAGTCCATAGTTTTCTAGTATACCCAGCATATGTCAATAAGATGGAAAAATGAGAACTTGGGCTGTCATTTAAAGAAACAAAACAATCTACAAAATACCCTTAAAAAGGAAAACAGAAAGGTCCTTTTAAAGACAGAAGTATTTAATTAATTAAGAAAATGGAAAGAGTTTCAGAATCTTGTTAAAGACCTAATTTTCCCTAATTTACATAATAATAAATGGATTTGCACATGCCTAAGTCAAAAAGTCTTAAATTGAAGAGAAAAAGGATCTGCATTTTATGTTAAGATCATTAAAACTAGATGTCAGCAGTGAAGTGAGCATTCTCCTGAGAAAAAGAGCCCAGACCCTTTTATGCACATTCACTTTTCTCCTTTTCCTCTTATGTTATTGCTAAAAGGCCCTCAGAGATTGAATGAATATGGACCAATTTTGGTAATTATGAGCTCTGTGCATTGATCTCTCAAGGCCACTCAGGAGTAAATAATTAGCCAGTGCCCTTCAGGCTGCCAGTTCCAGTTAAGCTTCATATCTGTCTTTTACTCCCAGTCTTGTCACCTGCATCAGGAGATCCATGCCTGAATATCTCCCTCCCAGTCCTGACGACAGGGCCTCCTCAGCCCTCATCATTCAACAGGCAGGAGAAAGCAGTAGACCTAAACCCCTAGGTCATGGTCAAGCAGAGACACAGAACAGATCAGTAAGTGCCAAGGGAGATGGTGGGTGGATGAGCTATTATGGAGAAACTTGTTTCCTTATAATCAACACAGAGGGATAACTGAGATGGCCAGACAGGGAATATCAGTATGCAAAGTTTTAGCTCAGAGGACTATACATTTCATGGTATTTTTTTTTTTCTGTTGGAGATTTCAGAATTCTCATTTAGAATTCTGCTCTTTTCCACTTTCATTCCTAGCTTCCAAAGTCATGGCTCATTTCTGAGCAGGAATCCTAAAATGATCACAAATGCTGATTATGGTCATAATGTAGATAAGGAGCATAACCACATATCACAAACATTTATTGAGGTTTTACTAGTCTCAGGCTCAGAGCTATGTGCTATGTAGCTTTATTTTAAAATCTGCATGATACCCCCACGCTGGCGTGCTCACATTATCATTCTTTTACAGTTTAGGAAAGGAGCACAGTATTCTTATTCAATTTACATTCACTCTTTGAGTAAAAAAGGGTGAAGTCAGGTGTGTATCTGAACAGTGAGTTCTATTCCCAGGATGCAAAGTGCAGGACAATGTCTCCCCATACAATTTAGATTCTCGTGGCCATCGAGCCCTTGATGTGTTGTCTAGTACAAACTGAGTTGTGCTATCAGCATAAAATACCAGATTTTTGAAGATGTACAAGAAAAGAATGCAAAAAATCTCAATTTTGTGTGAAATTATAATATTCTTGGTATAATGGGTTAAATAAAATGTTAAAATTGAAAGGAACCAAAAAAACCAATGAATGTACTCAACTTTCCCTTTCCAGGTGGCTGCAGGCAAAAGACCTACAGGGAAGTGACTCAGTCTCTTTTCCTTCTTTCTTTCCTTTTTTCCATAGCAGCTTTTATTTGTATAGGCTAAAATGGAAAATAGACCAAATGTCCTTCAACAAGTGAAGAGTTAAACACAATTTGGTATGTCCATACTATGGAATACTACTCAGCAATAAGAAGGAACAAACCATTGATACACGCAATAACTTGGCTGGATCTTAAGAACATTATGCTGAGTGAAAAAAGCTAAATTTCCCAATGTTACATACTGTATTATTGCATTTATGTAACATTCTCAAAATGACAAAATTAAAGAGTTAAAGAACACATAAGTAGTTGCCATGGGGTAGGTGTAGGCAGTAACGATAAAGGGGCGACATGAGGAACTTCCATCTAGTGATGAAACAGTTCTGTCTCTTGACTGTGGTGGTGGTGATTATACAAATCTATGCAAGTAATTAAATGCCATATAATTCCAAAGACCTACCTCAAACAAATGAATGAACAACTCAAAAGAACAAGTGCATGTAAATTGGTGTAAGATCTGTAGCTAGCTACTTGTATTATGCCAGTTAGTTTTCTGGTTTTGACAATGCTTAGTCTCATTGAAGCCCCAGCGACTACGCTATGATTGGTGCAGAGCATCAGTCAAAACAACAACAACAAAATACATATGTAAACTATGTTAAACATTGATTACCTTTCTTTAGTTTAAAGGGACACAGCATAGTCCATATGGCTGTCACACTCTGGGGCTTTCTTGCCTGGGCTTTCATCCCTTCCAGGGATGTCTGTGTGACTAAAGACGTAAATGAGATTCTGTCAATTCCTTCCAAGTGCTCTTCTCGGAGTGACTACTTGAACTTAAGGAGGGAGTTGTGGGAATCTCTGAATTGTAGCCAAGATGGACCAAAGTTGTAGGTAACCTGGGGCCCTAACAGGTGGTATCTGAAGTGAGGAAGAAAGTGTTCTCCTTGGACTGAGCCCTTAACCTGTGGAATCTGACACTCCGGGCAGATAGTGTCAAAATTGAATTAAATCATAGGATACTCATCTGGTATCATGGAGAACTGCTTGATGTGAGAGATCCTAGGCCCCACATTTGGTGACCAGAAGTGTCAGAAATGAAGTGTACTATGTAATGGAAATGAGACATGAAGGACGTAAAAAGCTAGGGGTGTTTTCCATTGAGGGCCAAACATTTAAAAATTTTTTATTCTTTTTACTTTTTAAATAAATTTATTTATTTAAATTAGATTCAAGTATTCAGTACATTGGTTAGACATTTATATAGTTTATAAAATGATCCCCTAATTGCTCCTTCTCTTCTCTGGCTCTCCACCTAGCCAATATATTAATGCTAACTGCATTTCCTATGCTGTGCTCCCCATCCCCATGACCATCTATTAACTACTAATTTGTAGTTAATTTTTCACCCCATCCTACAGCCATACAACTACCCTCCCCTCTAGCTGTCACCAGATTGTCCTCTATATTTGTGAGTCTGTTTTGATTAGTTTTTTTCTTTTTATTCTTTAGATTTTGCATATAAGTGAAATCATATGGTGTTTATCATTTCCTGTCTGACTTATTTCACTTAGTGTAATAACCTCTAGTTCCATCGTTGTCATTGCAAATGGTAGGATTTCATTTTTTTTAATGGCTGAGTGATATTCCATTATACATATGAACTGTAACTTCTTCATTTAATCATCTGTAGATTGGCATTTAGGTAGCTTCCATATCTTGACTATTGTAAATTGTGCTTAGGTTGTGGGTTTAAAGAGTTCTTGCATATGCGAGGTTTAAACCTGTCATTGTGGCCAAATGAGGAAGGAGCCAGCCTTTTTAAAAATTGAGAATATAATTAACACATAACATTATATTTGTTTCAGCTGTACAATATAATGATTTAGTATATACTGCAAAATGATTATAACAACAAATATAGTTAAGATCTATCACCAGACATAGTTACAAGTTTTTTATTGTAATGAGTACTTTTAACATCTACTCTCCTAGTAACTTTCAAATATGAAATATAATATCATTAATTATACTCACCATGCTGTATATTATATTCACATGACATTTTTAATTTATAATTAGAGAACCCTGGCTTTCTTATCAGGTAGTTTAGATGTTGGGCAGACAGGGAAGGGGAAGAGGAGTGGTTTAAAAATTGGTTAGCCAAATATCACACACACACATACACACACACACACACACACACACACACACACACAAATGAAATCAGACACTTTATTACATAGCTCTTTATATGTTTATAAATAGTCCAAATCAAGGGAATTAATTGTACTGCATTTGGATAAAATAAAATATATTTAAATGCTTATTAGTGTTCTTTAATTAAAGAAACTAATAAAAAAAAAACTTTTCCTTAAGATAGAAGAATATTTCTCATTCCTCTGCTTTCCTTCACAGGAGAGGACTTATAGGTTACTATGTTTATGGATTTTTAGATAACCTCTAATAACCTTGCTCCTCTAATGTCTCTAGCTCATTCCTTCCAAAGGGATGCAAGTAGTAACAGGTTAATGGAGCAAATCCAATGTAAAAAGTGTTCTCAGAAGACTGTTTCTCATAACTGCAAAATACTACTGAAGGAGTATGGTTTTTTAGTGTGAATTCTATATTTAAAATTGCTTAAACCCAAAATATAGACATACTGATTCATACTTGTATACTTATTTTCTTTATACCAATCCTTGTTTATTTTCCAAAAGGTGTCTCTGCTATGTGGAACCACGGAACATAACAGGTGTCTTGAAATTTCTCCTCCTGGGACTCTCAGATGATCCTAAACTGCAGCCTCTAATATTTGGTCTCTTCCTGTCCATGTACCTGGTCACCATGCTGGGGAATCTGCTCATCATCATGGCTGTCAGCTTTGACTCCCACCTCCACACACCCATGTACTTCTTCCTCTTCATCCTGTCCATGGCTGACATTGGTTTTACTTGTACATCATCCCCAAGATGATTTTGGACATCCATACTCACAGTGGAATCATCTCCTATGCCAGCTGCCTGATTCAATTGTAATTTTGTTATTTCCTCGGATGTCTGGACATTACACTTCTAACTGTGATGGCCTATGATCAGTTTGTAGCTATTTGTTACCCCCTGCACTATCTGGTCATCATGAACCCCTGCCTCTGCATCCTGCTTGTTCTAGTGTCCTTTTTGATCAGTCTTTTCTACTCTCTGCTGCACTGCTTGTTGATGTCACAACTTTCTTTCTGCATAAATGTGGTAATAATTCATTTCTTATGTCATCCTGCTCAACTTTTCAAGATGGCCTGTAATGATACCTCCACCAATAACATGTTAACCTATATTCGCAGTGCCACCTTTGGTGGAGTTCCACTCTCAGGGATCTTTTTTTTTAACTATAAAGTTGTTTTCTTCATTCTGAGAGTCCCATCATCAGGTGGGAAGTATAAAGCCTTTGTTACCTGTGGTTCTCACCTGTCAGTTGTTTGCTTATTTTATGGAAAAGGCATTGGGGTGTATATCAGTTCAACTGTTTTTATATTCTCCCAAGAACGGTGCTGTGGTTTCAGTGATGTATACAATGGTCATCCCCATGCTGAACCCCTTCATCTGCTGTCTGAGGAACAGGGACATCAAGAGAGCCTTGCAGATGCCCCTAAACAGACTGGCATAGTTTCAATACTTCCTTTCCTCCATTTGTTTGGTCTATTGATTAGAAATTACTGCAAAACCAAACATCTAGAATTGGTAAACATGCCTCTATTGGCATACAATTTTTGTAGCTCATGATTTTCATTTCTTTTGATCTATTATATCTGAAAGTTGCTTATTTTGGCACATCTTTGATGGGATTAAGGGACTATTCTGTGATCCTATGTATGTCAAAATAACTGCACAATTGAGTTTAATTATAACTATGGAGTCATATGTATTTGTCACCTATGACCCAGGCATCCTACAGAAATTTACAATTCTCTTTTTAATACATAGCTATATAAGATTCCCAACCTTTTTCACCATCCATGCCTATTTTCCATAAAACTGTGGCTTTCTTCAAATTGAGATTGTGTGAGAGAATGTCTTTCTCTGGTTCTCAATCTAGGTTTCCTATTTTAAGCACCTGGTGAGCTTTAAAAATCTTCATGGCTGAGTTCCACCACCATACATTATGATTTCATTGGACCAGAAAGTGAAAATATTATGAATGCAAAGTGAGCTCAGGATGAAAAGGGGATTGTAATGCTATGTCTTAATCAAGGGTATACAATTGCGCTTTAAAGTAATGGTATGATATTTCCAGTAGCTGTGTGATTCTAACTGTCCCTGTAAATTATAAAGTCACCCAAGTCATTATGAAAAAATTTAACCCTGTCTTCATTTTCATTACTCAGGAGTAGTGGAGAACTATATCCTCAGCAAAGGGGAAATCTTTCTTTTCACTAGTAACCACCCCATTATGATTCTAGGTTGTAACCAAGCCTCTTTTCTTCTGTCTTTGGCCTCCTTCTTTCTTCTACATACCCAGGTACCTATGTATATATCCATCTATCCTTTAGTGATGCTGCATGAAGTTTCTGAGGTAGCAGTCTGGGATTTCTGAAAAGCTGTCCAGTAACTGGTTTAATCTACTCTGCCTTTTACCACTATGCTAAATTGACTACCAATTCACTAATAATGAACCTAATATATGGCTCAATTTAATGTTAGGTTTTTTCTCCTGCCCAAGCAGTCTAAAATGTCTCAATAGTCATACGTCCTTCTCTAATTCTTCTCTATACTCCTGCTATGTAGTCATTTGGGCTCAATAATAATTTCCTCTGCTATTTATGCTTTTATACAATATTATCATAATTATCCCATATTGGATTTAACTGAGTAAGTGGTGGCGTTTTTTTATATCAGTTAATGAGAAACCAGTCTCTTAGTTCCTCATATATAGAAACTTGACACAAAAGACTATCGAGATTAGAAACAGAGATTGTTGTTAAAACCATGATTCTCACATATCTCACTTTGTTTCACCGTATAAACTAAAACCGCACTTAAAAAAAGACTTCAAGATGCTTCCGTTATACCCTGTGTCCTATCTACATGTCCTTGTATATACCCTTTTCCAAGTAGATTGGGCCTTGTGACTTATATGCAATGAATAAATGTAAAAATATATAGGCAAAAAACAGGTAGATATAACTGGTATACCACATGGATTCTTGAGATTATCCTGTTAAGTGAAATAAATCAGAAAAAGTTTAGAATGATGTGATTTTACTCAAATGTGAGAAAGAAGAGTGAAAGCAACCAATGAACAAGACAAACAAAAACAAAAACTCATAGACGCAGACACCAGTTTGGTGGTTCCCAGAGGGAAAATTGTGGAGGGAAAGAGATTGAAAAGAATAAAAGGGGTGAAATATATGGTGACAGAAAAATATTTAACTTTGGGTTTTGAACACACAATGCAATATACATATGACCTATCGTTGAATTGTACACTTGAATCCTATATGTTTTTATTAACCAATGTCACTCTAATCATTTTGATATTTAAAAAGTTTTAAAAATATTGAGATATCACTCATCTTTAATGTGTAAATAGACAGGCTTTCGACTATTAGCCATCTTCTACTCTCTCACCAACTCTCTCTGTTGGAAGAGAGCTGTCGTGTTGTCAGCTGCCCAATGCGGAAGCTCAGGTAGCAAGAAGCTGAGGAATGCCTATAGCAAGCTGCACATCAGGAACTGAATCTTGCCAAAGCCATGTGAGTTAGCTTGAAATTAGATCCTCTTCTGTCAAGATGTGAGATGACTACAGTCCTACATTTAGGATGCAGACATCTGCTAAACCCCCTGTAAGATTTAAGAAAATTGTCAATTTGATATGTCAAAATAGATGGTTGTCTAATGTAACAGCATATATTAAACAACATACAGAAAAATATTAGAACTTTAGCTGTCATTCAAAATAGCAAAAAATATATATTTCTAACACATAAAATGCAAACCCCCAAAGTAGGGTTATAGGGAAAAAATAGGAAGTTCTCCTAAAACACAAAATCTTAAATAAAAACATAGAAATTATAGCATATCTTGGCATAGAAAACACAATTATCCCTACATAAAATAACTAGGTCAGTGAATTTTTAGTCATACCAGTTACACACTGCTTTTATTTATTGAAAAAAAAATTGGTTTATAAAATCCCTGCAACATGGAAGTGCACATGAAACATACAGGCAAGTTTCCTCCTTGAGAAGAGAAAGGGTCAGAATATTGAAAGTACATTCTCTTCCCGCTTTTCCAGTTCTATTAATAACAGCAAGTCCTCAGAGCTTGAGATAACATAATTGTGAGCTCAGTGCGTTGAGCTCTTCAGGCTATGGAGGAATAGATAATTGGCTTGTTTCTCTAGCCCTTCAGATTCATCGTTTTAGTCCAGTGGGCCTTACATCTGAGTCCTCTCCTCTAGGAACCACTTCATCAGGAGGCCCACGACTAAGTCTGCCTCACTACCAAACCTGGAGAAAGAGCCTGAAGTGTCATTGCTTGCCAGGCAGGATAGGGGCAGTGGATTCTCACTCCTTGGCTATATTGCAGCAGAGATAGAACAGCCCACTGAGGAACAAGGAGATAGAGGATGGAGAAGGGACTGTCAGGAGCATTGTTTCTTCACCATCATGACAAACAGGAGAGTTGGGACAAATAGATGGGAGGCCACCAATATGGAAAGTTTCAGTTCCTTTGTCCTTACAAAGGTAGATTTGAATGCCTGGAGTGAGACAACTGAGCCTAATTCATTTCTGATCCCCCAGAGCATATACTTTGCTTTGCAGAAAACAACAACAATCTCTGTTAAATGCTGAATAGACTCTTGGACTCAAAAGCAGAGCACAGTCAACATGGCTTCCACACAGTGCTTTCCTTCCTGGACTGTCAATGCTTCCAGCAAGGGCTCATAGGACTGAACAGAAGATAGAACAGGGCTTGTATGTACTATGCCACAGATTTTCTTAGAAAACTATGATTTTCACATCTAATAGAATCTACAACATTTAAATATTAAAAAAAGGGAGCAAACATTTGGTGACGAAAGGAAATCTAACTCTGGGTAGTGAACACACAATGCAATATACATACAAGATTCTGTTGAATGATACACTTGAAACTTATTTGATTTTGTTAATCAATGTCACCCCAATAATTTTTAATAAAAAAATTTAAAAATTACTAAATTCAATCCAAGATAAAAAAAATGTGGAGATGTTCAATAAAATAAAAAAAAACAATAAAAAAGACAGGAAAAGGAAAAGGGAGGTGAATCTTACTGTTTGGACTGAGATACACATTCTATAGATGAATTACCATGAACAAATGAGACATGATAGGCTTCTACCTCTCTGCCATACTATATAATAAAATGCCATTAAACCTTTTTTGGAGCTGTATTTAATTAACAAGCCCACTCATCCACTATGATTTAAAAACCATGACTGAACATTTATTAAGGATTAATCTCTGATAGGTGCCACACATGTCCCAGAGATGGGTGTCATTTTCCCTATTTCTATGTACAAGATGCCAGCAGAGAAAGGTGGAGAGATTTACATGCTCTCCACATTAAGTGGGTGAGAGCTGTGGACTCAAATAGACATCTCCTAATTCCCAACCCAGGGCTCTGTCCCCTCCAGCACAGCACAATCATTATTTCTTTCCAAATGTGCTTTAATCTCAGATGAGCAAACAGAGGCAGTATCACAAATTCCTTTCCTTGGGATTTGACCAGTTCATCTGTGAATTCGCAAAATGGTCCAAATGGTTTACAGGGACCTTTACTGCATGACTATTGTGGATCACGAGGTTTTTTATGAATAATAATGAATTATCCAGCCCATTTTGTAAACCTGAGATATAGAAATATCATTCCTTATACAAAATGGAAATTTTCATGTGGCTCTGTCATGAAAAGTCTATTGTTAGTCACACTTCAGGGATTGTTCTAATTTTATACCTTGGCAGTCAGAGCATGTAGGTGATTTTGTCTGACTTTACTATTGGGAAGACAAGTACAGATAATTAATAGTAAAGTTGCTCAGGTATCAAGATTTTATATCTCACACAATTATGTGTTTATATCTCTAGGAAATTCTCACTTGTGTGAAATTAAGAGGGGCATAAAAATTTTCTTAGCCATGCCGTAAAAAATTAAAAATAAAATGTAGTTTATCCCTCAGGTAATATTATGTATCATTTAAAGTGTTAAATATATGTATGGCATCTTAAAACACAATGTTGTAGTAAAAGAGAACTCTGAAAACAGTATGTGCACCAAGGGAGCATGTAAGTAAATTTTGAAGAGAATAGTTTGTGAATATATGAATCAATACTAATATTATAAACACACCGAAAGTAAAATGCATTTACCAAATTCATCACAGTATTTGCCTTTGGATAACTAAAGTGAAGGGGAAGAAGACCATAGAGATAGCAAAAAAAAAAAAAAAACCCTCAAGTTTTATCAATAAGAAATAGGAGTTCCAAAGCAAGTATTATCAAATATTTACATTTTAATATGGGTAGTGGGTAACAATAGTACAGATGATAATGGATCAAATTAATACATTTATTAATTGCCAGGCAATATTTCTCTACTTTGGCTATATGTTAGTATGCCCAAAGGACTTAAGCATAGAGATTTTATTTAATTGGTTCTGGGCTATGGCCTGTCCATCATTAAATTAAAAAAAAATAGGCAAGTTATCTAATGATCAACTATCATTGATAACCAGTTTAAGTCTTTTATATTTATAATTGAATTTTATTTCTTACAGCAAGTCTATAGAATCAGCTCAAATAATATACACGTTTTAAAGATGAACAAACTACCTGGGTGTTTGTAATCTTAATCTTTGTTCTTTTGCCTTTTGATTTTTCTAAAATTACATCATGTGTTGATCTGTCAAGAGAAATGAAGAACTGAGTTGCCTTTACGGAGCTGAATTTAGGAGAAATGTTATCCATGTATAAGGAAGAATTGACTTGAAAATTTCCTTGGCCGGCATAAAGAAGGCCAACTGAAGGTTGGAGACCTGGCATTGCATCTGAATTCCTCAATTGTTCATTAGTGAGTTAAGTTTGATGATAAATCAACCCTTCACAAATGTTTATTATTTGAGATATATTTAAAGAGTTTTACCAAGCCACTACAAAGAAAAACAGTAAAGAGCAAATTCAACCTGAGATATTTCTCTGAGAATGTGTATTACTAATAGAAAATAACCTTTCAAAAGGAAAAGTAACTCCAGAATACTCATGAAAGTTAATGATTATTTAATTATTGTTGCATCGTAAATGAATACCATCTTTAGGATCAACGATAATGATATCATGCATTTAAAAAGAACTTATTTTTCAAAATGTGAAGTCCACCAAAGCCAAATATTTGTATATTTGAGTTATATTTGAAGGGACTTTGACCAGACAACCCACACATTTGAGTGAGTACTTATTTCCATAGACGATAGATTTCATAAAACCAAAGAAAGATAAAACTCTAAAAATAATTGCATAGAAAAATGCGATTTGATTATGAACATTTTATTTTGTAATTTAGAATACAGTTAATGTGGTTTTACCTCTTCTAGACTACTTTCTAAATTAAGGGAATTTTTTATACTGCATTTGGATAAGATAAAGTCCTCTTGTTTGATCCTTAGTATCTTTTAATTATGATTATGTGTTTTTTCTTCTGAAAGAA
The DNA here is from genome assembly GCA_004027375.1 of Macroglossus sobrinus. Classification (NCBI taxonomy): domain Eukaryota; kingdom Metazoa; phylum Chordata; class Mammalia; order Chiroptera; family Pteropodidae; genus Macroglossus; species Macroglossus sobrinus. Next base: position 991 of record PVKZ01006586.1, on the reverse strand, counting down.
GAATTTTTTTTACCATATTTTCCTTCAGAGGTAGAAGGCTGATATTTTACTCTGTCATGGATTTGTCTTATTACAATGATATTTTTTAAAAGTCTTTGACCCAATGTCTCTAAAGTGGGTGCATATAGAAACAGGTGAATAGCCCAGAGAGCAATAAGGAAAGAGTTCTAAAAAGAGTTCACAGCTGAGAAATGTTGCCCAAAGTAATGAGGGTGTCTGGTTCTCAGGTGTCAATACTTCAGCTGTTAATTGCTCAAATCCAAAATATAGATCCTTAGCTGGGGGCCTCTGTATTTCTCTTATTCATTCAGTACTCTCTCTCTTTTTTTTTTTTTTCAAAATGTGTCCCATCTGCATGGAACCATGTAATCTGACAGATGACTCAGAATTCTTCCTCTTGGGAGTCTCAGATGTTCCAGAACTGTAGCTTCTTTTATTTGGGCTGTACCTATCCATGTACCTGGTGACTGCTCAGGAACCTACTCATCATTCTAAATTTTATCTCTGACTCCCATCTCCACACCCATATGTGCTTCTTTCTTTCCAATTAGTCCTTGGCTGACATCAGTTTCAGCACAACTATAGTTCCCAAGATGTTGGTGAACCAGCAGAAGTACAGAAAATATATTGCCTAATTCAGGTAGCTTTTCTTTTCTTTTTTCATGTTGGGACTTTCTACTCCTGGCCATAATGACCTATGTATAGTTGGTGATCATTTGGCAACTCTTACACTATCTAGTCATCATGAACCCATGCCTCTGTGGCTTGTCGGTCCTGCTGTATTTTGAATTCTCAGCCTTTTGCACTCTCAGCTGCACTATTTGATGATGTCATAGCTTAACTTCTGTGCAAATGTAGAAATCCCTTATTTCTTTTATAAACTTCCTAAACTCCTGAAGCTTCCCCGTAATGTTACCTCCACCAATAACATATTAGCCTATTTTATTGGTGCCATCTTTAGTGCTGTGCGATTTTCAGAGATCTCTTTCTC
>PVKZ01006585.1:0-32889 GCA_004027375.1 Macroglossus sobrinus | reverse complement strand
GGGGAAACCGCCCTGAACCCAGAAACTGAAAGAAGGAAGGAAAGGAGGAAAGGGAAAAAAGAAAAGAGGGAGGGAGGGGAGGGAAAGAAGGAAGGAGGGATGAGGGAGGGAGGGAACAGTTATCGGCCGGACTTGCAGGAGGCCACAAGGAGACAGAAAGGAATTGGGGTTCAGCCCACCACCCGCGGGGTACCGAGCTAGGGCTCCCTCTGCACGCAGCCGCCTCCTAGCTTGCCCGCTTAGTCCTCCAATCAGGCCTATTTTGCAGATAAAGAAAAGGAGGTTTAAACGGATGGATGGACTAACTCGCCTAAGGTCGCAGCGCTGGAGCGGGGGCCAGAGCCAGGTTTCGAGCTGGAGGGCATTTCTGGCTTCGCGTCCGGTGGCGTTTCTAGAAGACATATGTCGGCTGCCGGTGGCTGGCTGCGCTCAGGGACATCTCTGCAAACCAGCAGTGACGGCTTCGGGGCCCGGCCTCTTCCCCAGCAGAAGCTAATTAGATCAAGACAGGAATCGGACAAACCCTGGTTCAAACCGGCTCATTAGATTAAGATCAATAGAAAATCTTCTTCAGACAAAGGAGCCATTGGACGTTTCTGGCAGAGATATCCGCAGTTTGTGTCAATAGGAGGAAAAAGCATGTGTTAATGAAAGGCCAGGAGGGCTCCTCGGGAAGTGGGGTGAAGGAGACCAGCGGGGGCGCCGGGCCGCCTGCAGAGGTCGGTGGTCCCTGGTCCAGGCTCAGGTCCCGGGACCTCAGCTCTGTCGACTCCGCACGGCGCCTGAAGCCACCGGCCGACACGATGGCATCCGTCCACGCAAGGGAACCCCTCTGCTCTCGCTGTGCACGCACACAGCCCGTGTCCCGCCCCTGACAACTCTCTCTAAGGTCATCCTCATCCTGACAGTAGCAGAGGGGGCGTCACCATCGCTACCCTCAGCTACAGAGCAAGGAAACCATGGCTGAGGGTTCGCCCCGCATCGCGGCTGAAACAGACACACGGGGCGCTGACGGGCCCAGCTCCCCGAGTCGCCCGTGGCCAGTGGGGAGTGCACCCTGGGGGGAAGGGTGCGCTGACCAGCCTGGCGACGAGACCCGAGTCCCCCACGCACCGCGACGTGACTCCCCCACTCAGCCTGCTCGCCTCTGAGCTCCAGGGGCGCCCCTGCAAACCCCAAGTTTTAGATGAGTGGCGTTTGGATTTCGAGGGTCCCGGTGTGCTCTGAAGTCCCAGCGACACTCTGAAGCTGACGGCTGCGGTGGGGGGTGTTGTTTGCTCGCACACGTGGCAGGGTTTCCCTGCCATCCCGAGCTCCTGGGCTGTGTGGACCCACAACGGAGCAGGGCCACCCACTCCTGCCGGGCCGGGCCGGGCCGAGGCTGTCCTCAGGCTGATCGCCCCGGTGCCGTGCAGGACATTCCTCCAGAGACGTGTCTTCATGTCTCACCGCCCCTGAGTCTGAGGAAAACTGGCTGCTACGTAAAAAAAAGTGATGCGAGGTTCGAGTGCTTAAAACCTGCGCAGAATGTCTAATTGGTGCGTTATTGATTGAAAGACACACCATTTTTTCAGACGTCTTCCTTCCATCTGTAATCCTCAGCCTCGCCGAAGAAATAGAAGATCGCGGCCTTGTGAACGAGTTTAGAGAAGCAGGGGCTAGGTTTGCAATATTACAAAAGTCTGTTTTCCTCGCCATCGTCCTGAACGGTGCCCTTGACGGAAATGGACCCCAAAGCCGGAGAACCCGCGAAGGTGAGCATGATGGGAAAGCTCGCCCGCGTGGTCCGGGCTTGGGAAATGCGTGCTCTGAAAGCCACATCAAAAGTGACGACCATCCTCTTAATTAAAGGGTGACTCAGCAAAGGGAACGGTGGCAGCAAGTCACAGGTCAGCTGTGCCGTACACCGCCCGCTTTCCGCCACTCCACGGGGCACGGGGGGGCCCCTGTCGGGAGCTGGGTGCTCGGGGTGCCTGAGGCAGCCTGGATGCTCATGCATCTAGGGGTGACCCGAGCCATAGCCTGGTCAGTTGGTCAAGCTGAGTTTCAGACTCCGGAAGGGATGGTTCTGGCAGGGACACCCGTCAGCGTGGGGGACGCAGTGGCCAGCGTCCTGAATAGGAAAGAGACAGCAGAGCAGGAGCAGGACGGGGCCAAGAGCGAGAGCCAGGTGCCTCTGCGGACGGCCCCCGGACGAGGTCCTGAGCCTGCTTCCGAGGAGAGCCGACGGCGGGCGGGACGGGCGGAACTCTGTCGAGAAGACCGGGCAGCCGGGGGGCAGATGATGGGGGCGGGGCGCCAGCCACATCTGCTTCATCAGATCGTCCCATCTGCTGAGTCTCAGCTCGTCTTCCCCAGCGGCCTGATAGGGAATATCTTGCACATTTTTTGCAAGATCATGTTTTTAACCAACATAAGTGCAAACAGGAGGGTTTGCCCCCAAGCCCTCCTGGATAGATGTATTTCCGGTTAACCCACAGGGGTCCGGGAGGGCCCGAGTGTAAGGCCAAGTCCACATGGGCCCCCGTGGATGCAAATCACGCGGAGACGTTACCCGATGACCAGCCACGTGCGGCCGATGGCGTTGCTGACACAACATGTCAGAGGTCCCCCTGAACTCCTGTCCCCCCCTGACACACAAGTCCCACGACATCCTGAGACAATCTTCTGGGAAACCCCGCTGTCTAAACACCACTATGTCCCCGGGGGACTGACCTCAGCGCACCTGGACCCACGGCCGAGCCGGACGCGGCCTTAGACTGTGAAGAACGTAGGATGAAAATGGAGATGAAAACGAAGGGACCGTAAGGGATGTTTCTGAAGCCATCGCCGGGCCGCGGACATGGGTTTGACCAGATGGCGTTGCTGTTCTGCGGGTCGGAAGCTGCGGAGTGTCGGCCGTCTCCGGACGGGTGGACCGGACGTCGCTGGGGACATGCGGGGCCACCTGGGCGGCTCTTCTGCTCTCTGCTCCTCTCTCTCCACCCCCAGGTGAGGTTCCAAACCCTCGAGCGAGTGATGTCACTAGGGCAGCTCCTCTCCTGCGGCGTTTGTCTCATTCTGACCCTGGGGTGCCCCTGAGATGAAAAGCCGGGGCCCGCGTCCGGGACCAGGTGAGGGGGAGGCTCGGGCGGCACTCTGGGGGGCTGCGGCCCCTCTCACCGCTTGGCTCTTCCCTTTGCTGTGCGCTGATTGATCCCTTTATGCCTTCCACGATTCCAACAGCTTCTGGGGGTGCTCTGTGCTGGGGGGCGTGAAAGTCCCAGTAGCACAGGCACCCCCTGCAGGGCTGGTGCAGCGCCCGGCGTCTCACGGATGTGTTCCCAGCCAGCCCGCCGACGGCCACCAGCAGGTAGCATCACTGCTCATCACATCGCCAGGGAGATAAGAGTCTGAAGAAATCCAAGTAACAGGCTCAGGGGCTCACGCTCTCGTGAAGGCACAGCTGGGTCCAGGCGCCGTCACACCTGACACCAGGGGCCCGGGGACGCCCCTCCCCTGCGTGTCACCCCCGCCGGAAGCACCTGCACCGTCATCATCGGCGTTTGCTTCATCAGCTCAGAGCACTCTGACCCACGCGGTGCTCACGTCTTATCGTGTTTAAGATTCATTTAACGGCGTGTGGAACTGTCATCAACACGAAATGCACAAAGCTGTTTTTTCCTTATGTATGGACTTGACATATTGTCAACACTTGTATCAGAGAGCGTCGCCCTTAACGAACCACAGCTCAAGGAGCTTAACCTCGATCGGAAAAACCCAACACGGATAAGAGAGATTCTTCTCCTAGGATACGGTGTGGGCCAGGCGGCAGGCACACCCTGTGCTCCATGCTGGTAAATCGAATTCTTTCACCGTTGTCTTCCAGCTGCTCATCATGTTACTATGTGCCAAACAGAAATGGCTGGCAGACACATATTTGAACAATATTAAGGGACAATCAATAGTGGCATTCATTTGTTTAATTTATAGCCCCTCAAATTCTGTGACATAAGCATCCCAGTTCCACAGGTAGGAAAACTGAGGCTCAATGAGAGGACATAATTTGATCTGGATCATGTGGCCGGGATGTGACAAAGCCAGCGTCCCAGCCCCCGTCTGTCCCCCTCGTCCAGCCAGGCTAGGTGTGTATGAAGGTCCTTTGAGGAGCATCTGAGACGACCGTCTCCTCTTCATCTTCTCTATACTCATCTCCTACCACTGATTATTAATTTCCAGCGTTCTAACATCACAGAGAAACCATTTATGATGAAGTCGCCAATTAAGCTTGATCGTGTTACCGGTGACGGGAAGAGACGGGTTTGCATCCACTCCACCTGTCATTTAACTCATGCGTGAAAATCGCCTGGTGGAGACAGCGTCCTCTGATTCAGAGATGAAAAGAAGGTTTAAAACGTGCGGTGTGGACAGGTCCCAGAGACCAATCATGTACAGCAGCGGCGGGGACAGAAGCCCAGTGTGCGGGCGTCACCGGCCACGTGTCATCTCCCTCATCTATTCATTGCCGAGGCCGTCATTGGAAAGATTAAAAAGCAGCATTGACAAATCGTCTTGCTCCTTTTGTCTTTCATTAGTGACTTATGATTATTATTATCAAGATCCCTTCTTCTCCAGCGCTGACGACGATGTCTCAGCCCACGTCAGACACGGTCCGTAGAGAATTCATCAGGTCCAAGGAAATACAAAACGCTCTTTCCACCCACCGCTCCCTGTTGCCTTAGAAGAGAAAGGCCTTCATTTATAGAACTATAAATAAGACAACAGTGACTCCAAGAATCCACGCTCATATAAATCTGTCACAGATCGGTACCGATGAGCATCGTTCAATGAAACTGATCTATAAATATACCCAGGCATTGGCTCATGAGCGAAAAAAGTTTACACAGAAAGAGACAGAACCGCGTTGCAATAAACACGGAAGCGTCTTTAGTCAATGGAGAACTTTCACCTTGAAGTATGAGCCTTCGTTGCATTTGATCCTTTTGAAATCTTGAGATACGTTCAGTGTGTTCGCTAAGGACACGGATGCCACGCGTCTCGGAGGTCCAGGCGGCCGCGGGCCTGCTAGCCTACGCACCCTTTGATCACCCAAGCAGCGGCGACACCTGGTATTATATTTCTCAGTGCTCATTGGAATAACGAGACCGATGACTTCAGAAATAACCTCGTACTGTATCGTTCTTGGCTTGGACGCACGATGTTATTTTTTTTCTTTAAAAAAAAAATACGTGCATTTGCTGTTTAAAATGAATGAAGTCCGTTTCCGGGAATGTTCTCTTATTTAAGAAAGGTCATCGACCGACAGCAGCTGAACGAAGTCAGCTTGGCTATGCTTCTCTCCTTTTTAGATTTCATTTTATCAATGATTCCAGGAAAATGCCTGAATTGCCTTCTACAGAAGAGGAAGAACGTATACAGAACTTGAAGGCAGATGATAAGCTGGATGGATCCCTTCCAATGTTCATATCAAACGTGGCTTATTGAAAATACCTTCGATCCAAACAAACGTGCTCGACAACAAAACACACAGAGCTCCCAAGCTCACTCACTCTCTTATTATTCTGTGTTTAAATATACATGCATGTAAATAGCATATACATTCAGCTAGATAGATGATGATAATGATGATGACGATGATGACAGATAGGTGACAGATAAGGTATAGACACAGAAGTGATTGAAAGATATTCTAGATCCACAGACGTGTCTGTTTTTATTCCTTCTGGAAGCTCAGGCAGGAGCAAGTCATCCGGCAGCCCTTGTGTGGCACTGACGTGGAGATGGGCCCAGGTGGCACCTGCCTCCGCTCCTCGCTGATCTGCGTGTCAACACCTGAGGCTCCTGATTTCTGCACAGAGAGAAATCTGCGAACAGGCCCGGCGCTTATCACCCCGAACACGTGTTAAAACGCCCCTCCCCGGAATGACTGTGTCCAGCCCAGCTCGGTAACGCAGGCTGATGTGCGTTACGCGTTTACTCACGGGCCAGCTGCATTTCAAAGCTATGTATCTCTCTTTTTAAAGGAAGTCGCTGCCTTAGAGACACTGTGGAGTCGGGAGCCTCTGGTTTCTGCGTGAAAACGCCCAGTGTGCGGCAGGGAGCAGAAGCCGGGAAGCCCACACGCGCACCTGTGACTCCACGTTCCCGGGCGGGCCTTTCTCTCCCAGACGCTCAGATGGGTCCTTCTCGGAGGACGGGTACTTGGAGACCTGCGTTCTATAGTTCAGCTACGGGGCCAGTTTTGATGACAAATTTGGTTCCGTGCAGGATGTCAGGCTGTGTGCATCCATCACCTTTACTCCCATGGCAGAAGTCTGCGACAAGGATGCTGGGACCGACGTCCCGCCCGCCCAGGCCAGCTGCGTGTTTGTCTGATTGGCCGTCATGCCGCTCCCAGGAGGTCCTCGGGGAGCCCTCGTGGCTCGGTCGACATGGCTGCAAGATGAGAGGGTTTTAAATGTTTTTTAACGTTTCTATTTCATAGAATGCTAACGGACGATTGCTTTCATTCAGGAAAAAAACGAAATGGCACCTGGACACTGAGGCCCTTGACACACCATCGGGCGGCCTGCCACCTTCTCTAACTGTATGTCATGGAACTTTTGACTGCATTCTTGTAAAAAAAAAAAAAAAAAGATGCAAAGCCAAAAAGAAAGAAGAAAAGCTTGCGTGTTCTTCCGATTGAAAGCGTTGCAGGAGTTATGCTGTGTAAAAGCAGAGGTGGCGAGTGGCCCCGGTTTACGCCTCCAGCAAGTTCCCGGGGGCGGGTCCGGGGACCAGGCTCGCGAACACCCTTCGCCGTGTGCGCCTAACTCTAACGCTAAGATAAAATCTCCAGGCGTTGCTTTGGGGGAATCTTCTCATATTTTCCTCTTTTTGGAGAGTGTTTCCTAAAACTGGAGTTTCTAAAGTGAGGAACCCATTTTTACTAATAAAAAAAGAAAACCTGCCAATAACGGATACTATTTCCAGATACGCTAGCAGACAGGGGGGGTGGGACACACACAGTCGTGGCAGTGTCACTCGCTTTCTCCCCGAATCACACTCAGGCTGAAGCACAGCCCTCTGGGGACACTCTCTGTATCCTTCCTCCACTTCTGGGAGCAGCTGTGGGGCCAGGGGGCCCAAAAAATTGTCTCCAGATTTGAGTCCCCCAGACTGAGAACCTGAGAACCGTGTAAGACATCCCGTAGCAAATAAGTGCATAAGATGTATCAAGCGTGTTACTTAGGAAAAAGAACTGTTTTTGAAAGGATGTGTGTGTGGTGTACGTAGCTGTGTATGTGTGTGGAATGTGTGTTTTCCTGTAAATGATGAGAAGGAGAGAGAGAGAGAGAGAGAGAGGGAGAGAGAGAGAGATCCATGAGACTCTCTCTGGTTAGCTCAGAAAACATGAGACCTGTGTTTCTGGGCAACATGGGTAAGAATTAGTGGGTTCACCTTTCTGCCTGAAAACACCCAAATGCCACTTGAAGTCTCGGCCGCAGCGAGACCGGTTTCAGACCCTGGCCCTTGGGCCCTGGACAAGGGAGAAATGGGGACCACACATCGTCTGTCCCGCTGCCCAGGGAGGGTCCAGCTGCCTCTTGGAGCTAGGAGATGGGATGGGGGGCGGGGGACGCTTCTAACCCAGGCACCTCGGAACAGCACGTCATCCGCCTCGTGTCATCACCTAATCACGAGGGACCCCCAAATCGCCACTTGCGCCTCCTGCAGAGCCCCCACACGAAGCCACGGTGTGCCCGCAGCCGTGAGGGTTTCACCAGGGGCCCGGAGGGTCCGCCCGCAGCCCTCGCCTGGAGCTGGGGTGCCACTTCACGCTCACGCAGTGTATCTGAAGGCACGATTTTCCGTTGCAAAGGAAATACTTCCTTCCTAAAAAGGCTGCTCCCTTTTGTACACCTGCCCCACCCATGTCATTTGGGGAAAAATACTTGCGTTCTTGTTAATAAACATACATTATACGTTTCCTTACTGAAAATAGCAGTAATGTCCCATCTGGCTATCAGCATCATACTCATTTTTTTTTTCTGATATGAAAATCTTCAGCCTTTGCATCAAACAGCCCCCACTCCGCCCTCCACCACCCCCCCCGCACCCCCTTTTCCTGGCCCCACAGAGACAGAGGGACGGGTTGTGCTACCTACTTGCCAAACCTCAATTTCCCTTGCTATTAAAAAGAGATAATTCAGTAATAATACTACGAATCACGATACTATCTTCCTCCCGAGTTTGCGGCACGGGGTAAATGAGTTTCTGCATCCATAATGCCTGGCTCGGCCTCACGTGACAAATGCTGAGTGAATGTCACTGCGGCTGGAGTCGCCCTGGTGGCCGTTATTACCTCTCTCCTCTTACTGAAAGGGAGGTGGGGGGCGTGCAGAAGGGGGACCCACGGGGTTAGAATCCGGACTCTGTGATCTACTGGCCCTTTCGTCACGGAAAGCCATTACTGCTTCTCGTCCTGTGTCCCATAAGCAAATGGGACCACGATGACGCCTCTCAAAGCTCAGGGAAGCCAGCTCCAAACCCACAGCCGTCCAACCCCCAAACGCTTGCTACTTCGTCTCCCACGAAACACGATTATTGGGGACGCTGAACCGAGCAGCCACAGCGCAGTGGAGTGAACGTGGCCGGATTGCAGCCACCTCCTGGGGGTGGGCTATCTCAGTTTTCACACATGACACAGCTCAGGACAAACATGCATCTGGACCCATCCGCATCTCCTGCCAGGGACGCGATGCCGCAGCCAGCACGAATCTGAGCACGCGTGGCCGTCCCCCGCAGATACGCCGTCCACCTGGGCGGGCCTCCCTGTAGTGGCAGAGGCAGGAAGCCGCAGACGTGACTCAAGAGTGCCCATTAACAGGAGGAAATCTACATGGGGCCACCGCCGCCTGCTTCAGGAGACGCAGCTGCTCTCTCCTGCCTCCCCCCCCCACCCCCAGGAGGAGAGGGGACTCGGGGGCGTGGCTCTGGGGTGGGCAGAGGGGCTGGCCTGGTTCAAGGTGCTCCCTTGGGGACAGGGTCCGGGGACAGGGTCAGTGACACGGCCACGTACAAGGGCCCGAGCCGTGCCCATGGGGAGACGATGGTGTCTCCTGCCGTGGGGCTCCCTCTGTCTCTTTAACGCTCTCCCCCGAACTCCCGGAGACCCCGGCAGCCCCACGCAGCTGTGACCTCGCTGCGCTGTCAGCCTCAGATGAACTGCTACTTCATCAATTTCGCTGAACTGCGTCTGCAACCTGGTCTCAGGAGGACAGCCCAGGGCATCACACGCCCGGCAGCGGCCCCCAGAGCCAGACTGCCTTGCCGACGATGGGGGCATTCTTCAATCTGCTTGCAGGCGGCCTGGGCAACAGCCCCGGGTGGGGGGTGCCCCGAGGGGGTCGCACAGGAGCCTCTGATTAGTCCTTGTGAATTTTTCATGAGGACATCTGCCCTGCTCCCTCAGCGGCCAGGCCCCCTGACAAGGCATGAAAAACGAGAGGGACCCGGCTGGTCCCCGTCAGCCGGGGCAGGGGCTGCTCAGGGGCTGTGCGGTTTCGGGCTCACAGAGAGGGGCTGGGCTCGGCTGGGGAAGGGAATTTGAAACAAAGGCTCAGGCCCAGATGGGTGACTCTTAGGTGAGTCTGCAGAGCGAGGCCCCCGCGCTGGGCAGGTGGCCCCACCTCCCGGAGGGTCAGGCTGATAAAGGCCACTGGCCTAGAGAGCGCGGTGGGTTTGCAGACCCCACGGATCTGGGGGTGCTGGGGAGCCTGGCCCGCCGTCCCCGGCCCTACGCCCCTCCGCTGTCATCGTAGGGGATGGCCTTCAGCCTGCCGGGCAGCGGGAGGCTCCCGGTGGCACCACGGCCGCGTCCCCAAGGCGAAGGCAGGGAGAACCTCCGTGCAGAAGGGGGGAGGGGAGCGGTGCTTCCTGATTTGAATAAGAAAACACAATTTTTCCTGTGGACACAACTGGCAGCTCACGCGCGTGCGCTCCCCATCTCTTCCCAGGCAGCGCAGACCGAGAGCCAGCAAGCAGCTCGTTCTCATTAACGCGTCACGTCGCGCCGATGTCCTTCCTGGGCTCCCTTTGAAGTGACATGTGCTTCGATTTAGTCCTCATCTCCGAAGTGAGGGCGTCAGGGCCGCGCCCCTGCGCCCCGGCGCCGGGGTCTCGGGCGGGGGGAGTGCGGGAAGGGGAGGGGGCGCTCGCCGGCGCTGCGGGGTCGTGCGTGCAGCCCGGGGACCCCCCTCCCCAAGTCGGGCACCGACCCCGGCGGGGGGCGCCGCGGAGGGAGCGGGACGATCACGCGGGACGCGCCGCGGATAAGCCGCCTTTTGTGCGCGGCGCGTGGAGCAACAGCGCCACCCAGTGGCCGCTCGGGGCGGTGCCGCGTCCCCGCCCCCTGCCGGTCCCCGTCCCCGTCCCCGCCCCCTGCTGGCCCGCGTCCGCATCCCCGGCTCCTGCTGGTCCACGTCTCCGTCCCCATACCCCTGCTGGTCCGCGTCCTCGCCCCCGTCCCCGCCCCCTGCCGGTCCCGGTCCCCGTCCCCGACCCTTGCTGGCCCGCGTCCCTGTCCCCGACCCCTGCTGGCCCGCGTCCCCGTCCCGGTCCCCGTCCCCGGCCTGTCCGCGTCCCGGTCCCCGCCGAGGGTGGTGACCACGCGCTGGTGCCCGCCGCTCGCCCCGACTCGCGTGCGGACCGCGACCCACGTGGAAGGTGTCGGGGTGCGGGTCGCGGCCGCCTGGCCGGGGACCCCGGGGCGCCCCGCGGGGCCGTGCGCGCCTGATGGGGGGCTGAGTCCGCTCTGTGCTCTCGTGCTGTGCAGGGGATCAGAGTCGGGGGAGCTTCACTAATTTGGGGGTGTTATACACATACGTGAACACGTGGCGTGAGCCAATCCTGAGATCTGAGCACCGCGACGTCACGGGGAGGGGGCCCCAAAACGGGGCAGAGTGGCAGAGACACCGCGGGGTCTGCGGCCACGGATGTGGGTGAAGTCTCACGTGGACCGTGCACGTGACTCTGCAGGTGGTTTTGTTTGCCCACCTGAGCAGAGGGTCCCCTGGGACATAAAATTGGTGGAGAAAGGGGTTGTGATCGAAGCCAGCACAGACCGGCCTGGCTGTGAAGATGGAGCTTCCTCCAGCCCCCGCCTTGGGTGGCGTCCCCTTTCAGGCGCCCCCAGCCGGGGCGCCCCACACGCACCCCCGCGTGCCTCGGGGCCTCCGGCTCCCAGTCCTGTTCTGATCGCCCCGCCTCATGGATTTTCTTCTTGTTCCTTCCTCAGCCACACAACGGGGGCTCAAAACTCCTCATCCATGAACAAATTGATGCTCAAATCAGAAACACAAAATTTGGGGGCAGAAAGTACAACGACAAAACCCAGGGACCCAGAACCTGACTCTGCCTCCGGCTCCATCTCCCTGTATCCGTCTGAGTGATCACAACTTCCGTGATCTTTTTTTTTATCTAGGAGAAAAATAGTTTATAGTATCATTTTTGTTCTAGAAGTTTGCAATTAATTACTAAGTCTTTAAACACCTGCTCTAGTGAGTTAGTTCAGAAAGTGTATTTAGAGAGCCCTGCAAAGTATTAGATTAAACCCCGTGAAGTTGCTATTTGGGCTAAAAATCATCAAATATGAGAAAGTCGTAAGATAGGACCTAACCTATCTATCCCCAGAGAATTAGACTGTACACATTGAGAGTGTACTGTGTCAGGTGTTTTAGGAGTGATGTGACTTGTGTGCCTGGTGTGTCTGCCATTTTGGATTTTCTGGGTCTACGAGGACTGAAAGCTGCCGTCTTATTCTGTGCTGGGCACACATGAAATCAGCTAAGAACGAATTGAGGATAAAAAGGTAAAAATCATAAGGATTTACCAAATACCGGAGGTCACAGCCGTGTTGGTATTTTCTGCTGTGAATACACACAGGATTGTTTGCTCGAAAGCTCATGTCGCGGACGGCTGAGATCTCATCCACCGCCCAGGTGTTTGCAGATTCTAAAAACGGGATTCATTAGGGGTAAGGACATCTGATGTCCTGAACTATGTTCCCTTCCTCGCTGGCCTTTTGTCCTCTCGAAGCCCTTCTGCTGTGTGGCTCTCGTTTCTTATCTAGAATGGCATCCATTTTTGCTTTCTCTCTGCTCGTGCATCTATATAGTGTAACAATCTGAGCACGTAAAACGTATGTGTGTGTGTTATCACATTCATCACTCGTTACACGATCTACCGCTGAAGATGCGTACGTTGCAAAACAAAGGAAAAACAAACATCTTAAAGGATGAGGTCAGAGAAAATGGAGGATGTTTGAACTGAATGTTTAAACGTATTTATAAACAAAATATTCTGTGCTACGATAAGAAATAGTTTATTAATAATAATTTAGAGAAAGACATCTCATTAAATAGGTTTATTTTCTCTACGGGTTTGACATTGTGATACAATAAAGTTAGAATTCTAGGCTCAGTGTGTTCTTGATACTAATTGTCAGAGTTCAAAAATATATTTCATAAAAGTACATAAATTCAAACAGAAGTGAGTTATTGGCTATGCTTTCTAAATTGGAGGACCTCTTTCAATCCCATTCAGCAATTTATATGATTTGTCACATTGTTGATAAAGTTCAGCTGCTAAACTTCCTTTTTCCTCAATGTCAGTCAATTGTTCTTTCAAGCTAATTTAAAAAATTGGGGCGCTTTTATAACGTTATCAAAGGGATTTCAAAACACTATATTCAATCTCAAGTTACTTCCCGTTCATTTCTCTCAAAAAGCAGTTACTTTCTTGGTCATTGTTTTGAAATCACCTGTAAGTTGAAATACATACTTAAGATTACGTATTATATATTTATTTATTTTCAATTTATTTATTAAAAGAACTTCTGGTTGCCAGCATCTCCCAGCGACCACAGATCCGAGCCACACCCCACACCCTCACATCTGGTGTCAGAACTCCCCTCCGTTTCCACATCTCCCCGGCCCTCCACTTCACACGGCTCACGAGCAGCCGCCTCGGCACCCACATCCTCAGCACCCTCTCCAGGCCTCTTTCCAGGTGTCACATCCGCTGTAGCGCTGATGCCCGTCTTAATTATTTAACGTGGAAAACGCTATGACAATTTTTATAAGGTTCTTGTCCTTTTTTTATGTCACTGACGAAGGCTTCGATTCTTAGGCCCCATTTTCCCCATAATGAATGAGTCCATCGCCCAATTTTACATCATTTGTGGATTTTTAGGAACACGTGCATCCTGTTATAGCAGGAAAACATCCCTGATTTACTTGTTCGAGCCCCTAAACCAAGCATGGGGAGCTGGCAAAGCTTAGCAGAGCACGTGGCTTCCGAGCTGAGAGCGGGAGGAAGGACGGAAGAGGCCCCAGGCCAAGGAAGCAGACTCCACGGACGCTGGATCAGGCGCTTTGCGAGCGTAATTTCAATGGCCCTCACGTGATCCTGAGAGCGAGGCGTGAAGACCCTCGCGGAGGCTCAGGAGGTGGAGGCCTTGCCCCATCAGGGACTTCCTGAAGGTGTTGCAGCTGCCAGACCCGACGCTGGCCACCGTCCCATCGTGTCTGGCTGGCGCGGTTTTCCGAGGAGCGCCCCAGTCCCCACCCTGACCCACCAGATGTCCTCGGAGGAGCCCGGTGTCCTTGCTCTCGAAGAGAAGGACGTTGGGTGACCACGAGCTGTCACCTCCCCTAGGGAAAGAAAGACACAGCAGCAAAGTCGAATGAGCTGGCAAGATGAAGACACAGAAGCCCTGGCCGTCGGGTCCCCCTGCCCTGATCTCGTCCCTGCCGTGACCAGCGGTGGCTCTGAGGAGCACGATTTCCCCAGAGCTCCTAAGAGGGCAGCTCCTGGTGGGGTCACTCAGCACTTCGCAGACAGCGGCTCTTGGCACCAGCTCTCCCTGCGATTGCCTGGCGGCCACCCTCGAGGGTGGCCTCCATCTGAAGCCTCTCCAGGGACCAGTGCACAGCAGGCAGCGCCACCTGGAAGCAGCTGCATCCAGGACCCGCTCTGCGGGGGGTGTGCGCAGCGCCCGGCTCGTCCCCTCTGTCGACACAGATGTCTGGCTCGGGCCGCTGGCCAGGCTGGCGCCGTCTCCCCACCCGGCAGAGGCGCTGGCTGCATGCGGGAGCGGAAGTCCCTGTGACTGTCTGTTTCGCTTTTCTCTTACATGAAATGGAAATGGCTCCGGGCACTACGATCGGGGTGAGCGGGGACAAGACGTGTGAGGGGTGTGGCCGCGAAGGGCCCTCCTTTCATGCCAGCCCCTTTCTCGTTCTGCGTGCGTGTGTTTATGTGTGTGTGTGCGTGTGTGTGCATGTGCATGTGTGTGTATGTGGTGGGTGCATGTGTGTGTGTGGTGTGTGCACATGTGTGTGTGCATGCATGTGCACGTGTGTGGTGTTGCATGTGTGTGTGTGTGCATGCATATGTGTGGTGGGTGGGTGTGTGCGCGTGTGTGCTGCGTGGTGTGTGCATGTGTGTGCGTGTGTGTGCGTGTGTGCATGTTTGCATGTGTACGTGTGGTGGGTGCATGTGTGTGGTATGTGCATGCATGTGCATGTGTGTGCGGTGTGCGTGTGCATGCCTATGTGTGTGTATGTGTGTGCATGTGCGTGCGTGAGCGTGTGTGCATGTGTGGCAGGTGCAGGCGTGTCTGTGCTGGCTCCTCTCCAGCGTGCAGCGCACAGAAGGTTCCAGCTGCCCTGCTGGGCTCTGGGGCAGCCCAATCGGCAAGGCCACTTCTGAGGAGTGAGGCTCGTGGGCTGTGGGGGGCAGGCTATGAGCAGAGAGCAAGGGGGGCTCAGAGAGGCTCAGAGAGGACCAGCCGCTCGCCCCAACCAGCTCGTGCTTTCAGGCCACGTGATCGGGATCCTCGCTCTGTCACTTCCCAGCCGTGTGACAGTAGGCAGACGCCTGTGGTAGCTCAGCGTCCTCGCAGTCAGGTGGGGGGATGGCCAGGGGCTGACCTGGCCGGGTCCCTGGGCAGGAGGCGCTGCCCCGAGCTTGGCCGCCCCCGGACTGAGGTGAGCCGAGGCGGATAGATTCTGAAGCAGCCGAAGGTCGGGTTGCCCCAAATCCTGGGCCGGTGGGTGGCCGTCAGATCCCACCATGACCGCTGGACACACCGCGTGTGGTGAAGGCCGTTGCAGCGAGCCAGGCTGATGCCCAGGGACGGAGTCCCCGCCACCCCGCGTCACCCCCGCCTCGCTCCTGCCCCTGCTCAGTCTGGCTCAGGCCAGACTCTCGGCTTTCAAAGCACTTTCTTCTCTCTGCTCGGCCTTCTGGGGCAGGGGTCGCAGCAGAGCGGACCTGGAGGCGGGGATGTGCTGGCGCGTCCCCGCCCTGGTATGTTCCCGCCTCAGTATGTCCTGGCCCCGTATGTCCCCGCCCCAGCATGTATGTCCCCGCCCCGGCACGTCCCCGCCCGTCCACTCCCCGCATGCCCCCCGGGCACTCGCACGGCACGCTCAGAAGCTGCCCGAGGTTAGCCTCCTCCTCAGCCAGTGCCCCCACAGCTCCTCTCCAGGCCACCCTCAGCGGACAGGGAGGGACAGTGACTTGGTTAGTCTAGTGCGTTCCTCACTCAAAAATTTTAATAAAGGTGCAGCCTCCTATGCCCTTAACTTAGCACTCCACACGAGGACAGAATTCATGTCCTTCCATCTGAAAAGCAAAGCGATGGCTGGCGCTGATCTCTGCGTGTGGGAAGGAATCCCAGAAGCATTTCACAGACTCCGCTCAGGAGCTGGCAGCTTTTGAAAACGAAAACCCCACCGCACGCTGTTCTGATGAACGGGACACGCCTTCGGAACCAAGTGGGCTCCTCGTGGAGCACTGGGCCTCCCCGGGTTTCCGGCCGTGCAGTCTCCGTCACCACCCAGGTGCATTAAGGCTGCTGGAGACAAGGCCCAGCCAGAAATCCCAGCGGCGAGGCCTCCTGTGTGAGCTCGAGCCGGTCCCTGGACCTGGGCACCCTCTCCATGGAGGACGCGTCCTCACACGGGTGGTCATCGGATGTCCCGGTAAAATGAGACACGGGCACCAGACACGAAATGCCTATCGCGTGAGCGGCTACGTGAATAAAACGAGGGAAGGCTGCTTGCACATTGTAAAGTAGTGAGCAGGTGTGAGGGACCGGTACAGGCCTCGTAAGGACGAATTCTCTGTTTTTCTATTTGAATGAAACGGTGGGCCATTCTATCATTACCCTTCAGAAACACAGAACCAAACTAAGAAACACTGGAAAGGGAGAAAGGGAGAGAGCAGGACAGAGAGAGAGGGAGCTGATCGCTCAGGAGGGAGGACAGAGGGTGGAAAAGCACACATTTATGCAGAATGAGCTGCATCAAGCTCTCTGCTTGGTGCTTTAGGGAGCCCCTCCCATCCGCTCCTCCTCACTACCCCTCAGGGCAGGAGAATCCTTTGCATTTTGATTTTATTTAGAAAGAAGGTGAAGGTAAATCATGTGTGCAGAGTCACAGAGGCAGGGTGGCAGACACAGAGGCCCCCACCGCGAGGCCTGGGCTCTCTGCACGCTTTCACGACACCCCTGATCTGTGTGCTCCTCCGCCTTCCACGCTCCAGCCCGTGGGCATCTCCTGACACCCTGGGGACATGCAGGTGCAAGAGAAGGAAGAGGGTCTTTGCTCCTGGGCAGGACCAGGAAGGAGAGGCAGAGAAGGGAAGGCGTTCACAGTGTGAACCTTATGATCTCGGGAAGAGTAGATCAAAACGATGGCACAAGCCACACAATGAACGAAGCACCCTCTGCGAAGAAAACTCATCCAGCGAGGCTGAGAGGATTTCATCGTAAGGTGCCTCATTTCACAGGAAAGCTATGAAGTCATTGGTCAAGGACATCAGGGCAAAACGGGTGACAGCAATGAAGAAACATGAGCCGTAACACCTGAACTGCTCAAACACAGAGACGCAGACATTCGCTCACAGCTGTTAGTAAGGTCATCCCCTGGGGCACAGTGAGAAAGAAGTTTGGGCCCCCGCCAGCCAGGGAGGCAGGAAGTGAGCATACTGGGCGGGAGGGGGCCCAGGCGTGGGGCTCAGGCATGGGGTACAGGCGTGGGGCGCAGGCGTGAGGCACAGGGCAGGAGGGCAGGGTTTCTGTGCTGCCTGGTGGCCAGCTGCTCACAGGTCTCTTAGTCGGCGCTGCCTGGCCAGGGGACCAGACTGGCACAGCCCATGGGGACAGGCCCACGCTTCCACTGAGGATTCAGCCACCACCCAGCCCCTCCCGGGGGGCTCAAGAGGCCACATGGCCTGGGGCCCTGTGAACAGGACAAGAGATGACCCCGGCTCCCTCAGTCCCCAGGCCCACACCTGTCACTCCTTCTCAACCCCAAACCCCCAAACCTAACAAGAACTGTTATATTTCCAGGGAATTCTGAGGTGGAGCAAAGTAGGAACAAAATAGACTAAGAATTCACCTCTTGGCTCCTCCCTCTTGCGCCCCCCACCAGACCAGAGGACCCCAGGGCTCGGCAGCACCTTCCTCCCCAGCCCTTATGCTGTTTGGCTCAGATGGCCCCCAGCAGAGTGCCCATCCCTCTCTACTCTCTTAAATCCCAAGGCAGATTCAGGCCGGGTTCAAACGCTGCGTGTACCCAGTGGCTTCCAGCCTGTCCCATGTGGGAGGCAGGGCTTGGACCCTGCCAGGCGCACTCGTGGCCCGTGAGCGCCTGACCCGGGCCCTGGAGCTCTCAGAGCTGCATTCCTTGTTTGTAAATCGAGGGTGACGGTGCAGCCTCCCCCTGGGGTGCTGAGGAGTGAGTGTGACCCCTGCTCAGAGTTCAGCCCGGGGCCTGGCACGTGGTGAGCCCGCTGCGCGTGGCAGTCCTGTTCTTCCTTACGGGAAGGGACGAGGCCTCCTCCAGCCGTCTCCTAGAGTGTGCCAGCCCTCCCTAGGGTCGTCTCCACATGGTCCCTCTTCCTCCCGCGGGGCACTGGGTCCCCATCTCTCGTGCCACCTTCTGGGCTGGGGGCAGCTTAGCTAATCATAGGTGTCAGTCTCTTTCTCCAGATCAAGCATCATTTGGGGTGGGAGAATGTCATACCAGTTCGAGACTCTAGGGAAACCAACAAGCTCTCTGGAAGCACGTGCTGAGTGAGACTGAACTTACAGTGATAATTATGTGCCACCCGATGGACTCACTCAATTACCTAAATGCAGGGAGAAAAGCGTTGTTTGTGCTCTAACACTGAAGGGGACGGGCCTGCACAGGTGGGGGAGGGGGTTCAGTGGTTGTCCAAGATCGCGAGGTCACACGAGTCGCAGACCAGCCTCAGACGTGCATGTCCCTCCTCTACAGTGACTTAGAGTCTGACGGGTTTGAGAACCCCAGGTGAGGAATGTGGGTCTAGATTACCAGATCCGGAGTGCTGCTCCCAGCCTCGTGCGGTTCTGGGGACTCGCACTAAAATAACACGTGCGAAAATGTGTTACACGTTATAAAACAGCAATAATTAGGTCAGTGCTTTTTTTTTTTTCTTTTTGCCTGGCTATAACACTGTCATTTTTGAGGCAACTGCTTTATGGCAGCGGGCACGACGTTGGCGCAAGACAGAGGTCAGTCCGCGTCTGTCGTGGGGCAACTTGCTTTGCAGCATCGAGACTGTCAGGCCACTGCTGTCGTTTAAACAACTCGCTCTGTGGCAGTGGCTCCTGCATTTTGCCACACTGCAGGAGTCAGGTTGTGTTCGTCATCACGGTATTGAATTTATAGCAGCAACGGTGGAAATGTGGCTGCATTGCAGGTTTTGTCTGTTGTAGGGAACGTGCTTTATGCCCGATTTCCTGCATAGCGGATATCACACAGCGGCTGTCCTTGGGGACTGTCCTTACGGCACAGGCTGCTGCTGTTTGCCACGCTGTCGATTTCAGTTCACATCTGTCATTGGAGGACATGCTCTATGTCAGCGGCTGCCGCACTTTGCCTCTGCCCCAGAGGGCTCGTTTTACGGCAGCTGCTGTCGTAAATGTGCCGCCTGTGGACATTGGGGGGTTACTGTCGTTAGGGCGCTTGCTTTACGGCAGCGGGTGTCCGCAATAGAACTCGCTCTACAGCAGCTGTCAGTGGACCTGCCTCGATGCAGGTGTCAGGTGGTGTCTGTCATTGAAGAAGTCGCTTTACGGTAGTGGCTGCCACACTTCTTTCTGCCTCATCGGAAATATCGGTTTGCATCTTTTGTTAAAGCGCTTTACGATAGTGGCTGCTGCACTGTTGCTTCGTGGCAAATGTCACTTTGCATCCACAGTTAGGATCTTAGCCTTACGGCAGTGGCTGTCCCAGTTTTGCCACATGGTGGCTATCAGGCCGCAATTTTGCCGCCCTGGCTTCAGTCGGGCCCCATCTGTCATCGGAGAACGTCTTTTCGGCAAAGGCTGTCGCAGTTTTGTGCATCGTGGATTTCGGGTTGCACCTATAGCTGTGGACATTGCTTTAGGGCGGCGGCTGCCGCGATTCGTGGCCACGTCAGGCCGCGTCTGTCGTTAATGAACTTGCTCTAAGGCAGCGGCTGCTGCCGTTGTGTCGCTCTGCGGAATGCAGGTGTGGTTGGCATTAGGGTACTTGCTTTACGGCAACGGCTGTCGCGATTCGTGGCCACGTCAGGCCGCGTCTGTCGTTAATGAACTTGCTTTACGGCAGCGGCTGCCGCGCTGTGCCCCATGGCAACGTCCGGCTGCGTCTCGGTTAGATGAGCGGCTCCACGAAAGCGGCAGCCGAATGTTGCCGCACTGAGCACGTCAGGCTCGTCTGTCCTTAGGGAACCAGCTTTACGGCAGCGGAAACCACCGCAGCCCGTCTTTACGTCGCACCTGTCAGGATGTGTCCGTCGTAAGGAAATTCACTTTACGGCAGGGGCTGTCGCAATTGTGCACAGCAGAGGACAGAGAATGTCCATTGTGAGGGAATTTGCTTTATGGCAGCCACAGCTGCTGCTGCATTTTGACTTCATTTCAGCTCAAATATTCAGTCTTTTTTTTCTTTTTTTTTTTTTTAAACTCTTTACAGCAGCATCAGTGGCCTCGAGCCTGTCTGCCCCTAACAGGAAGTTCAGTGGAGGATTTAACCCCTGGCACCAAGTTTGTCCCCGTTTAACAGGAAGTAGAGTGGAGGGCTGGGCCCGCCATGCCAGCCTGTTCCTCTTACCAGGAGGCGGAGGGGAGGCCTGGGCCGGCGGCATCACCCCCTCCTCCTAACACAAATGGGAGTGAAAATCATGGCCCCCGCGGCAAGCCTGCCCTCTCGGGAAAGGCAGCAGAGTAGAAATTTGTCACAGCACACCAGGCCTTTCTTGAAGACAGAGCGTGTCCTCTCTCAATGGGAAAACTGAGCGGAAACGTTGGCCCACAAACCAAGCTTGTTCCACTGTGAAAAGCAGGCCCTGGACCTGCCTTTTTATTGAAATTATTATTATTATTATTATTATTATTATTATTATTATTATTATTTTACCAGTGAAAACATCTCAGGATGGCCTGGTTCCAGTCCTGTCCTCATCCCTCCTGGTACCTGTTCCTTCAGCTGCATCACTGACTCTCCACCACACTCACGTGCATCTTGGTCTTTGGAGCAACGGTCCTGGTCCTACTAGCTGCCCTGCTGTTTCTGCCACCTTCGATCAGGAGACCTTCTTGGCCCGCCTGCCCTCAGTCCACTCATGGCGGGCTCTCTTTGCCCTACAGGGGACACCGGGTGTCCACGTCATCTGAGCACGGAGTGTGGCATGAGGTAGTCACTTAGTACTCGCCAGATGCTGTTGTGGCAGGAGTAACATGTTAATAAGAAGAGCCAGATGTTCTGCTTGGGGCATGAATGCCCAGCCCATCTCTCTGATCACTAATAAGAACCTTGGCAAATCACCCGTACTAACAATCACCCTGTGTTCTTATGATTTGGGAATATCCGTCTCCACTGAACACCCGGAAGATCCCTGGAGTCGCATTCTTCATAGACGGGAGGAGAGCGAAGAACAAGGCAGGACTCTGTGAGGCCCAGGGCATCTCCACGCATTACGCACAGCTGGATGACCCACCACGGTCTCCATTCCTCCCCCAGCGTCACCTTCTCTGGGCCCGAGGGAGCGGAAACCTGTGGAGAGTGGGCTCACACGGCCTCACAGGCGAACCCATCAGACCTCAGACCGCTCACGTGGTAGCTGGTGCCTGGAATTCCGTGCTGAGTTTCTCATGCATTAGCGAGGCACTCAGGCATCTCTCCGTGGAATTACAGCCCTATTATGTACAATTGGTATGCATTATTCCTTATTTTTATACCATTAACTCAGATGAGGCTATTTCTCAAGCACCGAAGTGTGTAAGAGTCAGGGGCAGAGAAAACTGAGCTGGGAAGCAAGACGCATATGAGCCAGCAGAAGCTGCATCGTTAGCAATATATTTAATGTCAGTTAGGTTAATTAAACAAATATAAAGTCAGGCGAAGTGTTTTATTCCTTTCCATTTTCACTATCGTCTAGTCAACTTTAGATCGAAATCCACCTGCACAGGAGACACATTGCCACAGTCCTATCACCGAGAAAATCTCACAGTTTGAGCCTCCTATATAAGTCCTCACGCGAGTTCTTGGAAACGGTGATTTTAAGCAAAATTACTTACAATGAAGTCAATTTGACCCTTGCCTAATTGATATAAACAAGAGTTAAGCTCCTGTGACATATTTTTGGTCACGAAAACATCACCGAACTTCTAAATAAAGATCCTAAACACATCTAATATTAAACATTGAAATAAACATGAGCTATACATATCAGTGAAGAAAGATGAGTATAATTAAGTATGAGGAGCTGTTTTCCAACTCAGTGAACCCCGTCCCAAGTGGTGACTGGCCTGAGCCTCTCCTGATTGGGACTCTCATACCCTTTTTGAGCCTTGATTTCCTGGTCCATCAAAGGGGAATGATGATAGCATGTATGTCACGGTGTTACTACGACGACAAAGTGGTGATGGTGATCGTCACTATTGCTGAGCACTGTCGGTTGGAAGGAAAAGGCACGCTTCTGGAAGATGGGAAATCCCAGCCTCATCTGGAAAAACGAACAGGATCATAAGGGTCATTGAGCAGGAGAGCAGAGTGTCACATAGCTGCATCCGCTGTGACAACATCCCCTGGGGGCGGAGGGTGTGGAGGCCCAAGCTGCCAACTTGGGTGAGACATACGGCGATCAGGAGAGCAGCCTGCAGGAGCCAGAAGGTGCGGCCTGCTTCCAGAAAGCTCGACCCAGGCCGACGCCCACCGGAAGTAGCCTAAGTGGCCTCGCACACAAGGACAGGGAAAGGTCATGTGCTCATGGTTAAGGTGTTCAGGGGGAGACTGTGGGAAGCGGGGTGAGCGGGTCAGCCACACGTGAGGTCCTGCAGGACATACAGGACGAGATGAGGAGGACGGCCTTTGTCACCGTCACAGCCGCTCTACTGTGGTATTGTTCCAGTGCTTCTCATGGTATCACGGTGACGTTCTCATCAATGGCTACCCTTTTCCCGTGGCGTCATTGATCCATCGGTTATCCATATAGCTATGTCCTCTTGGCCAGATGAAAAGCTCAAACAAAAGAACTATGTCAGCCGAGCGTGGTGGGGGCGGACTGGACAGCAGCCCCCACCAGGACCAAGAGTGTGGTCCAGGGGTGCGGCCTGAGGCCGGGGTGGGGGCGTAGCATGGAGCGGACCAGGGGTCGCTATGGCTTCCAGGGTAGAAGGAAGCTTTTCCTTTTGTTTCCAGCATTCTAAAATCAACTCTGGGCAGAACTTTCTAGATAAAGGCCAAAATAAAAGGTAAGAAGTCAAGTTTTCTGTTCCTCTCGCTTTCCTGCTCATGGACGGACAATCTTGAAAGGGTATAAGAAGGAAAAGGCAGAAAGAAAAGCAGGAAAAACAGTCATGTTAAAGTGACACAAATTTCCACCCAAATTACCTGGCAGTAAGTGTCCGTTTACGATTGACCTATCAAAACTCCCCCAGAGATTTGTCAGAGATGAAAACAGGGGCCTTTGGCGGCAGCCCCCATCAGCGGCCGATGACGTTACATCCGGTAATTAAATCAGCGAGCCTCACACACGGTCTCTGTTTTGAAATCAGTGTGAGTGAGGGGCTTTCCGATGGCCACTTGCATGCAGTTTGTTCTGTCCCTGTCTGGCTGGAAGAATTCTGGAGGAGAAGAAGCGAGTCCAATCTGGAGTTTCATTCGACAAGGGAGCGCCGAGAGAAAGGGGCTATAAACAAGTTTTATAAACACGGTCCTCTCCGGTCTCCAGCCCTCCACGGGTGAAAGCAAGAGGAGAGGTTCAGGAATGGTTCTTCGGAGCTCATGTTTTAAAGATATGCATGCCTACTTCATCTTCCACATGGCCAATCTGCGATCCGCAGTAACAGACTGAGGTTTCTGCATGAATTATTAAGGATCTCGGCCGGAAAGCCCTAGATAATTGCTTCGATTTGTCAAGAGAGATGCAACGTGTGGCCAGACCAAGAAGATTCGAGACAGAAATCACAGAAAAAGGAAATGGCATAGCACTGTTATTAAGTAGGTGGGCCCGCCCCTATTTCAAATGCTAACGCTACGTGTGCACTGTGTCACCTTAAGTGAGCTACTTGACGTGCTCGGGATATAATGCCTTCATCCATAAAACAGCGTTGCAGTGGCTGTTTCTGCATCTGCCCTCAGGAGACTGCTGAGGGCCGTGGCAGACACGGTCCGCGTGCATAAGGGCTCGATAAATGCTACATGTTATGAGTGCTCAGTTGCTTGCGAGGCAAGCAGCAGACTTCTGCGGAATTGTGGCAGGGCTTTGATTTGTGATGAAGACGGTGCAGGGTTTCAATATCGTCTCTCCCATCCCCTGATCTGTGGCTCTGGACACATGAAAGCTTCTGAGTCTTAGTGTCCTTGCTGAGAATGCCGCCAGCCTCTAAGGGGGCACCGTGCAGGCGAACGGGCTGGCCGAAGCTGACGCGGGTGCCCGCTCTGCGCGCCTCTCTCCGTCCCCCTTCGTCAGAGCGAACTGGGAAGAGCTGAAGCGCATCCATCGATCTGAGTCGAGGAAGAGAATGAGTGTGTGCAGGGATCGCATGGTTATCATTCTTGAATGTCAGGGAGAGAGGCGGCCACCAAGAGGGACTGTGCATGTCACACGGCGCCACCCAGGTGTCGACCACCCACCTTTCCCCAAGACCAGGCTGCTCTCCTGATCGCACGCAGGAGGTGCACACGCTCTGTCTTCTCGGGGGTTGGTGTCCCGCACGTTTCTGGTGCCAGAAGGTGCTACGTGGAGCGGCCATGGCTGCTGCCAGCGCTCACTCACGCACCACGAAACGCGGGGAGAAGAGGCGCCCCGAGTCCCTTCTGCAAAATTCCATCATGGGTACTTATTTATTATACATTATTAGATAATATATAATATATTATTATACATTATTATATATTATATATTATATATTATATATATTATATATTATGTATTATGTATTATGTATTATTATATATTAATTATATATTATATAATTATTAGTATATGAATGAGTATTATATGTGATATTATTAGTTTCCACATAAAGTGAGATGAAGGGATGATTCTATTTCTCATCCGAAGATCGGCTCAAACACGCGTGATGGGATTACAGCCGCACAGAAATCCCATACCTTGAAAATGATAGGTTTCCTGTGAATACACAGTGATGACAACAGTGGTTATGGGAGGATGGTGAGATGATGTGTGATTTTTAAGTTGTATTTATAATGTGAATTTATTAAACGTATGTATGTATCTATATTCATCTGTTTCTTTTCATTCAGAGTGGTTCTGCTTTCCTAGATAAAAACTAAAAAAGCAAAACAAAACACATGTCCTCAGACTTCACCTTTCATCCTCTCTTCCGTCAAATGTGCCCGGAAAACAATGATACATCGTAAAGTTCAAAGTGACATTGGAGGTCATCTTATCCAAACACGATAGCCCACAATACACGTATCGCATAAACAGCCAACTTAGGAATCCAGTGATAAGTCACTCACTTCAAAATAGAACTCTTTGTGCTGAGCGGAGTGTACAGGGAGCTGACATTCGTGCAAAAGTATAGCTCAGTTCTTCCTACTGGGGCACAGAGGACATGGGTGTTCCCTGGATTAGTTTAATCATCATTTATCAGCCACTTATAAACGAACCGCTATCAAAATACCTCTGTCTCACCCTCTGAGGGCAACACACGCCAAGGTGAATGCCAAGAGCCGGCCACATCGTCCTTCCCCCTCGGCAGCCATTAGTCTTCTCGCTGTATTGATCTCACTACACTGATCATCAGGATGCACAGGTGCGTGGAGCGGGCACTCCCGAGGCAAATATGAGTCTTATGACAGCTTGGAATTTCAGGAGGAGACCTCTGAGTGCCTTGGACGAACAGCACTGTGTGTTGACACAAACCAGAAGGACCGGAAATAGACACTGTTGGTGCGACTAAATTGATACAACCTTTCTGGATGCAAAATTGGTCAATTTTGAACCAATTAAAAGTGAATAAAACAAATGTATTCTTTACTCAGCAGTCACTTCGTCAGGCATTTACTCTACGGATGCCTTCATAGACTAGAGGTGCACGAATACATTTACGTCGGCACACGTACACACTCATGCACACACACACTCATGCACACACACTCGTGCACACACATACTCATAGGCGCACACACACAGGCACACACTCATGCACACACACTCACGTACACACATACCCTCACAGGCACACACTCATGCACACACACACTCACACACACACATACCCTCACAGGCACACACACACTCATGCATACACACACACACACTCACAGGCACACTGGCGTTCATCTGCAGCATTGAAGATAATTGCTAACACCTGGAAACATCTGTCCATCAATCAAGAATCGTTAGATTACGCGTTATATGTACAAGGAAACACCATACAGATGTGAAAACGGACAAAGCAGGTCTGAGTTCTCATGTGAAAAAATTCTAAGGTATATTTTTAAGTGAGAAACGAGGTACAAAAAATATTCATTGTAAGTTGCCATCTGTTTTAGCAAAACAAAACAAGAAAAAACAGACTGTATCCCCAAGAGTAGTTATTTTATGCGTGAAAAAGAAAGGGGTCCAGGGAGCTCTTATGGACAGGAGACGGGGGGTGGGCCAGTTGGAAGGGACACTGGGAGAAGGCAAACATGGGTCATTTCACAGGAGGGACAGTCGGGCCACAGCGCGGAAACACCCCGGAGAGGACCGGAGTGGAGCCTGGCCTCAGCCACATCACCCGTGGGGAGCCTGTGGGGTGTTCGGGGTTTTAGAACAGCTCCTTCCCCATGTCAGCGTCCCCAGAGGCGCTGAGAGAGAGAGAGAGAGAGAGAGAGAGAGAGAGAGAGAGAGAGAGAGAGAGAGAGCCCCCCTCTAGGCTAACACCTAGGGGGGACACTTGGGCAGGAACTCCGCCCCAGGGGACAGATGGCAGAAGGAGAGCTGGCTTTGTATTCAAATCTCGACTCTTTGCCTGTTGGAAATACATCTCCACATTCACTGCCTCTCACCTTAGGAACAGACAAGCTGCCGCTCAGAGCTGGAGGAGGCCTGGTGAACCCCTTACCCAAAGTTCACTACTGAACATGTGGAGGGGATATTCATCCCTTCCTGACCTCTCGCGAGCCCTCGTTTGCTGATAGCTTTTCTTTTCTTTAACAACGTAAGAGTATAAGATTTGTTTTGTTTTCACTTAGAAAGTCATCCTTCCTGCCTTGAAGGTGAACCCCAGCGCATTCCATGGAGAAGAGCTTACAGGCCAGGCTCAGCCCAAAGTGAAACCTGATAGCTCCCTCAGATGCCTCATTGTTCCCGAGGTGGGACACACCCTCCGTCCCTTATGGCAAAGGAAGCCCAGCCATGAACATCCCACATGTTCATAAAGATTCTGGAGACTTCACAGGGACGTTTACAAGGTGCTTTCTAAACCGGGGTCTCTCGGTGATTGGCCACTTACTTCAAGAGCCTGGACCTTGTGGAACCCATTAGCCATCCCCAACCTAAGCGCGGCCGTTCGCATCCAGTTATAGAAGGAAGGGAGCTGGGGTGGAGAGGGTTTAAAAGCATATAGACAAGGACACATAAAAGCTCAGAACGTTTCTTGATGGCAGGTCTCACATCGTAACCCTCTCGAATCATAAATCATCACCGGGGAAGAATCCACACCCGCGCGCACACACGCGCATGAAAACTACATGCGCGTGTGTGTCTACAATCCCAGCTCCGTCCGCTGTGCCGGCCCCGTGGATGGCAGGGTACACAGCCCCAGGGAAAAGATCGGAGCTGACTTCCAGTCTCGCCTCTGCCACTAACAAATCATGGGACCCTGGACGGGGCGAGCAAACCTTTCTGGGCGCCTCGTTCTCCACCCCTGTGAACGAGTCTCTCTCTGAATACTTCTCGGCCCCCAGGGATGCACGCAGAATTCTCCAAGCAAGAACCCAGCCAGTTTGAAAGACGAGCCACTTTTCCTGGGGCTGTCCTGTGTTTTGTTCGTTGCTCTCCCGTGAGAGCGGACGTCTAAATAAAAATGAAAGGCCCGGCTGTGTTTTGCCAGGCGGGTTATGTGTGGTGAGGGGGGCGATAATGATCTCAGCCCAGGGAGGGGGTAAAAATCGGCGCGTTTTCGCCCCCTGGTGGACGCGGGACGCATCTGCTCCTCATGGATGGACTTTCCTCGTCATGAGAGCGGAGAGAAGCAGCTCGCAGATCAAAGTCTTAACCAGGAATCGCACCCAACGCCGTTTGTTACAGGTTTTCCACACGACCGTCTCAAACATTGTAATCTTCCTTTCTTTCTCTGAAATAATCTTAACTATTTTACTTGCTTTTTTAAAAAATTGAAAACTTACGAAAAGCTGCAAGGTAGATTTCAACCAGCGCACGGTCTCCAGGTGAAATCCACACGTCAACATGAGCTGTTGTGTACTTAAGAGTTGCCCACAAGAACCCTAAAACCAGTTCCTCTGTGAACATCACCGAGTCCAGACTAGCTGACGGAGGAGGACGAGTGACATCGGCTGGCTCTAAGCCACGAGGCCTGGACATTTGGACGAGAAATGTCCATTTCGATCCAGTCCAGCATGCCTCGTAGCCGCTTTACGTGAAGCTCTCTGGCTGGCCATCCCTGGGGAGGTGAGGCACGCCCGGGCTCGTCCCCCACATCAATGCACCCGCAGGAGGTCCACGGTGACAGCGGTCTCCGCGTACACGTCGCCCTCTCTGTCTGGACGCGAGCTCCTGATGGTGACCTTCTTACTCTCACATTTCTCTTCCCTACGGCTGGAGAGGCATGGAAGCTGCTTGGGGACAGTGACCCAGTTGCAGAGGGTGTGGCTTCAGAGACACTCATGGTCTCCAAAAAAATCACTGCACCAAAAAGTGTGTGTGTGTGTGTCTGTGTGTCTGTGTGTGTGTGTCTGTGTGTGTGTGTCTCTGTGTGTCTGTGTGTGTATCTGTGTCTGTGTGTCTGTGTGTCTGTGTGTCTGTGTGTGTGTGTGTGTCTGTGTGTGTGTGTGTGTGTGTGTGTGTGTGTGTGTTTTAATGAAATCAGGTCACTCTGTGCTCGGACCTGGGAGAGAGAGAATTGTCCACGGGGACAAGTTGGAACAAGACCCGCATTTTCAAGAGAGAAGAGGAAAAACAAGCTCGACGAAGCTGCCACAGGGGTCGAAGGCAAAAAGCCGGAGACGAGCGCACTCCCTGACGAGACCAGAAGCTACACACCATGGCTTTGGTCGCCCACGGTCACCAGCCGCCGTCCAGCCCGGCCTGAATCTGACGAATGCGTCTTACCCAGAGGACGCAAAGACCACAAGCACGAATCCACCTCGGAGAAAACGGAGACTTGGCAGAAAGAACTCGAAACGAAGCAAGAACGGACAGTCTCAGAAAGATAAGGGAGGACGTTGGGTCCAAGAAAAAAGAAAAGATATGATTTTCTTTAAATATCTAGATAATAAGTGAACGAAAGGAGGAAGAACATGGCAGGAAGTATAAGAGAGGGGATACGAAAGCTTTCAGAGTTTTGAGACTTGATGGCAGAGATGACAATCTTAATAGAAGATTTTAAACACCAAGTTGGATCAATATTATAAAATGAAAAGGTGTAAAAAAAAAGGTAATATATATGAAAAAAGGTGAGAAAATTAGAAAAACAGTCCGAAATGCCCAACATTTAATAATAAACTATATAGAACAAGAGTGAGAAGCATGATTCATCAAGGAAACAATTCAAGAAATGTCCAAGTCAAGAACATAAATTTCCAGGCTAAAAGAATCCATCGAGATCCTAGCACAAACAAACAGACAGACAAACAAAAACAAACAAACAAACAAAACAGACGGAGACAGACCCACGCCAAAGGGCATCGCTGGGAAGTTCAGAACCGGGACGGACTGGAAGGTTCCGTTTGCTTCCTTAGGGGAAACGTGAGGTGTGAGATGGTGGGGTGCGTGCTCCCAGTTTCCAGTCCGCAGGCTTCATCCTGGAACTGGGGAGTCACAACTCAGCGAGGGGTCGGGGAGACCACCCAGCTCCCCATTTGTGACCTGGAGCGAGGGTCCCCGGACCAGCCTGGAACAGGCTCCCGTCAAAATAACCCCGGCCTCGCAGACTCTTCTTGGACGGTCTCTCTGTTCTCGGTTCCCCGACATCTGAATGCACCCCAGGGGTGCGTGGGCCCCCCGAGGGGAGGCTCCGATGGCAGGGGGACCCAGGCTGGGCACGAAGGGGACTCCGGCTGGGGCGGGCCGCGAGCAGACTCAGTCAGCACTGCCAGAGGCCAGGGAGGCCAGCGGAGCCTACGTGTGTCACAAAGGGCTACGAGAGACAAGTGTCGACTCCCGGCACCGGCTCGGCAAGCCCCGTCCCGTCTGCGAGAGGCTCGGTGACCACAGGCCCCCTCCCCTCCCCTCCAAGGTGGCTCGAACGGCACTCTTGGCCCCAGGCACCCTGACCCCCTCCTGAAGGAAGGCCCGGGTGGGCCTTGGGCGTCTGTAAGAGATCCGAGAGGCTGAGCAGCCTCTCTAAAAACTGCTCAAAGGTCAAATTATACTAAGTTTAGAACCTGCTAGAACAAATCCTTTTCCTTTACTGGCCAGGAATGGTGCTGTGACAAAGGCCAGGTTCCTTATAGGCAACATAAGGGACATTTTCCCCTAGCTGGGGATTGCGGGGGGGGGGGAGGGGATGGGGGGGCGGGGGGCAGCAGTTCTCCGCTCCCGGCTCGTGCTAAGACGATATCAGCCTATACGATCGAAGCTGCGTTTACAGAAGCCCAGAGAGTCCCACGAGCTCGCCAGGGGACACACCTGCCTGTGCAGAGCTGAGCTGAGTGTTCGACCCCCCGGCTCAAAATTCAAAGCAAAACGACAGCTTGAGTGTGGAGGAAGCCACAGGCCTGAAACGCTGTCCCCCCGACACAGTCCTATTTCTTCTGCTCGGACCTCCGCAGAGCTCGGGGCTGCCAGCCGGGGGTCGCCGGTGAACCGGGGTGAGTTATGGCTTCGCTTTCGGCTGAAGTTAAACCACTGTCACTGCGAGAAGTGTGTGTCCTGGACACTTGAGACCTCGAGGGGCTCTGTGCTCTGCTGACAGTGCGTGGTGTGCATCTGAGCCACACTCATCATACACACACGTGCATTACGTGGGCACGCGAGCCTGTTCCAACCGCGGGAAGCGCAGCGTGCGGGTGCGTTTCTGCGTGCAGCGCCCCCGTATTTCCTCGGTGACCCACGGTGCGGAAAGACCCCACGGGGAGCTCTATGAGATGCCACAGGGTTTCCCCCGGCGGAGGCTTCGCAGGGAGAAGGGGCAGCGGGCGGGAGGTTCCCGTCCAGGACACGGAGCGGGCAGAGAACGCGGACCTGGCCTGGGGACCACGCGCTCTGGGGTGGGGGCCCCCCCTCTGAGCCTGTCCTCGCCCCGTGAGTGCCTGGAGGCGGTGGGCGTTCACCCTGCTGCTTCCCTGCCTCCCACAGTGCGCCTGCGTCTCCCGTCCCCGCAGTGCCACCTGGGTCTCCCGTCCCCCAGTGCCGCCTGCGTCTCCCGTCCCCGCGGTGCCGCCTGGGTCTCGTCTGCCTCCCACGATGGCTCTAACCAGCTGGGGTGAGGGGCTCACAGAGGGACACTCCGCCGACCTTCAGCGCGTCCTCCTCCCCACCGGGGGCCCTAAGGAGCTGGCGCCCGCTCCAGCTGCAAGCCGGCCCTCAGAAGGTGCTTGTGTTTCTCGGCAGCCAGGTGTCAAGCCAGAAATGCTGTGACCGTGCCAGAGGATGAACCGTCAGCACAGCCACATCAGTGCCTCACAGGGACACGACTCAGTTCACCGTGTAATGACACGGCCGAGCACACGGCTCCTTGTCATCGGGGTCCGGGTAAGAGGCGCGGCCCATCTCAGACCCATGGACCACCCCCCCCCCAGCGAGTAAAGGGCCCACGCGCACCGAGAACGGTGCGTGCTGGACCACAACCTCCCGCTGACGTCTGCGATGGGACGGCGTGTCCTGAAGATGCTGAAGACAAAACAGAAAGCCCTCCCCTCCGAGCGCCTCTCAGATGCAGGTGCGCTGGGCGCAGGCCTCACCGCTCCACCCGCTGCCCACGCCCACGCGGCCCTCTCCCTCTGGCCAGGAGCGGGGCTGGGGGCGTCTTCAGAAAACCAGCAGGCCCCTGTGACCGCGGAGCGAGCCGGGAAACCATGGTGCGTTTATCCGCTTGCAAGGCACAGAAAGACGGCGTTGAAAGCCCGCTTTTCCAGGCTGCCTGCGTTCAGTTCGCTTTTCAGAACATTGAAAGCAATTAATAGCGACAATGTGATTAGACGTCACTTCTTAAAGAGCCCTGCCGCTATTTATCAGCTTTAACGATATTTTCATCCCAAACCAATCACTTATGTATATACGTAGATTTACTGCGTATCAAATAGTATGAGATAAATGCTACTGAACTTTATTGAAATTTAACATTCCCCATGATAAACCTGGTGAGGCGTGAAGGTCTCAGAGAGACAGACATTTCCCCCAAATAATACGCGGACTCGTTTATCTTAGAACAGGAAGGAAGGAAATGCAGGTCGTCACCAGGTGCAGCCGAGTCCCAAAGACAAAGCATCATCGTCACAGTTCAGATCGAGTTTCACGGACTGTCGGCGTCACAGGACTCACACAAGGCCACGGAGCTCGCTCCCTTTCCTCTTCCCTCGGCTACTCTTTTCCAGCCGGACCTCAAAGCCGGTTTCCAGGGCAATCACAGGACATTCAAGGGCGAGATGATGTACGCCGAGGTCCCAGGATCCGCTGTACTCACACAGTCAGATAAATGAACTCGCTGTGACGGAAACGCACCACAAGCATCGCGACACCCTCCCGGCCTCCGTCCTGACCGGTGGGGTGTCGTCGTCGTCCCTGCCGCGGGGACGGTGATGGGGATGGCAAGGCGGACGCAGCGCTGGGTCGTGTGTCAGGTCTGGGGCCAAACCATCTTCACGTCCGAGGCCGGAGCCGCGTTTTCAGAGGGAAGTAAACGGGCAGCACGTAATTCAGAGAAGGTGATGGAGCTGAACTTAGAGGTTTTGCGATCAGCTGTCTACACACTGGACCATGAAGTGCTGACCGAGACGACCAGCCCAGGGCTGTGAGTCACAGATGTGAGTCAGATGCCCTCTGTGAAGGGTGCCCTGCCCGCGGCACGCCCCGAGGGAGTGTTCAGACGGCCAGGACACACGGGTACGTGCTTCAGAGGCACCTGGCGCTAGGATGTGGGGCCAAGTCACAATGACTGAGAAGAAGTTGGTACTGAGGTCATGGTCT